>CAUZXP010000384.1:0-90000 GCA_963584105.1 Alviniconcha strummeri | reverse complement strand
TTTCGTCAAGTGCTCGGCCCTTGGCGCCAGAGGAAGTCTCGACGACTTCGGTACGGTCTTCAGCCTCTCCCCGCTGGCTGGGTCGGTGGCTACGTCTTCATTTATCTGATGCTTGGAAAGGCTTGCGTTCTCTTCGACTGCTGGCATGGCCCCCCGGACAGCCCGGCGGCGCTCGCTTGGGACGTCATCAGGAGGAAGGCTGTTACAATGGCGGCCTCATGACTTACATGCTACCCAAGATCCTTGAGCAGAAGGACAGCCGGAAAACCTGGAAGATGAGGTCGCTGATGGTGGCCGGACAGCCCATAAAGAGAGACACGGTCTCGCAGGCTCTGCTGCTCAGTGAGGTGGTCGTCGTGTCCTATACATCCACCGAGCTGATAACGGTCACCTGTGCGCCAGTCACCGACGCATCCAGCTACGAAGATTACAACGTGGGAGTGCCCTGCCCTGCCCTGCCCTGCAACACGGTGAAGATCTGCGACGGCAGAGGCCAAGAAGTTGCCCGGGGCACGAAAGGTGAAGTCTACGCCAAGACCGCCTACATGGCGCGGGAGTATCTGAACAACCAGGAAGACACGAAGGCTTCGTTCCTCAGTGACGGATTTTTCCGGACCGGAGACATCGGTTGGATGAAAGAAGACGGGACGCTAGTGGTGGAAGGGCGCCATCCTGACATCATCCATCGAGGCAACTACATCTTCTACCCTTCCTGGCTGGAGGGCCGCATCATGAAGTGTTGTCCAGGTATGGGGCGCCAAGTCAGTCATAATTAAATTTGTTTCAAATCTGCTCATAATATTGCAACCCGCCCAGACCTCAGTGGCGCAGCTTTCATTGATGCCATTGATGTGATTACTGCTCAGTCATTCAGTGGACGCTCATGCCGCATGTATCCATTGGGAACCCAGTACCAGCAGTACTCATTCCTGCCGAGAACCATCAGAGACTGGAATGACCTGCAACAGGAAGTCACTGAGGCCAAGACCATCGACACATTTGTGTCAAGGGCCTCCAGACTGCTGTAATCCAAAACAATTTTGTTGTTGTTGTTTGTTTGTGCGCTGCTGACCCTCCGTAAAGCGACAAAATAACCAACACGATGATTGCGGTCGCTTCACAGGAAGAAGAAGGTATTGTAAACTGAAATCATTTGCAAATAATTTATTAGGCAAACTACATGAAGCTACACCGATGTTCTGATGGGTTCACGCGGCATACGCAGGTGGTGTTTTGCTCCTTTCCGTTTTAGTGGCTGACCCAGGGACTGCTGGCTTTTAATACATCGCTGTTCTCTGCTTGTGTAGTCGCGTATGACTCCGAATGAGTGACTAGCTTTAAAACTTTTGGAATGTTTTAAATGCTAGCAGTCATGTTTGTTTCAGCTCTTTGTTTTTAACGCGTTTTTGAATTGCCACCGAAGAGATGTACATACGCTGCTGTTTTGTTTTTATATGGCTTGTGCCACGCAAACTGCCAGTGCCATCTCGACGCACGTGCCACGTATACCATACAACCATGTACCAATTTACTGTTGTTAAAGCCACATACATTTATGTGGTCTGGTTTTCCTTTTTGTTGTATGCTGGGGGAGGGGTTCTGCCGTGGTTACCGTTCACATCTTTCGTTATTTCAGGCCTGCACGACGTCATGGTTGTGGGAGTTTTTGATCAGGACATGGGACAGGAGATCTGCGCATGCTTCGTACCCTCTGACCCCTCCATGACGGAAGAGCGCGTGCGCAGCTACGTGGAGAGGGATGTGATGGCCAAGACGGAGGACCCGCTGTCGCCCCGCCCTCGCTACTACCTGCGTTTTCCCTCCTTCCCCACAACCTTCACCTTCAAACCGCTGAGGAAAGACGTCAGACTACAGGCAGCGCAGAAACTGAACCTGAATTACCCCCCCCCCCCCCCCCTTTTTTTTTCTTCTTCACATTTTGGTCTTGTGTATTCCGAACTTCTTGCACCAAAATCTGATAGCACCTCAATAAGACTATTTGTTCCTTCACTTTCTCTCTCTCTTTTTAAAACACATTTTGCTCTATGTATTACATACTTACACCTTAAAGTAACAGCCTCACAGTAGGACGGTTTTATTCCCCTATTGCTTTTTCACTTTTGCTACATACACACTGGGTCAATTTTTATTTTACAGTTCTCATGTTCTCTCGTGCCTAATTATGACAAGCCACAACATAGCGTGCTAGACATGACAGAATGCCAGTCTACGACTGTGTGATGGTCAGGGTTAGTCGTCTGGCCATGTCAATCATAGGTTGTACCATTTTTGTTGTTGTTTCAAGCACTTTTGCCATGATAATATTCGTGTGTGTGTGTGTTGGGGGGGGGGGGGGGGGGTCTTTCTGTATGGTGCTTTTTTTGGTGGAACTGTGCTCTACATGTGTATAGAATATATTTAGGTTAATATGTATCAGCGCTCACGGTGTTGATGAGTGCCTGATAAATGTACATTATTATTATCTCTTTCGCAGGCTGCTGTTTCTACGGGAAAATTCCAATGTGTGGGAGGATAGGGGTTTTGTCGTTTTTCCTTGCGCCATGAATGTACTGAATCTCAGAGTTTGCATGGTGATAAAACTTACCTTGCTATTTAACCAATCAGTTTTGTCATTTTTCCTTGCACCATGAATGTACTGAATCTCAGAGTTTGCATGGTGATAAAACTTACCTTGCTATTTAACCAATCAGTTTTGTCATTCTTCCTTGCACCATGGATGTACTGAATCTCAGAGTTTGCATGGTGATAAAACTTACCTTGCTATTTAACCAATCAGTGTTACCCATTTATGCCATTTTTGGTGACACCAGCTGATAAGTCTTACAACTGGAGTTCAGAATTGTGTACAATATGGGCATGGACATGAAAATAAGGTTTAAAGGGGGATTGAAGACAAATGCAAGTTGGCCTGAAAACAGAAAATAATTCTGCCAGCTGGCTTCATTTAGTGGTTTGGTCAATATCTAGACAGAAGAAATACTTTTCGGACCTTGTTCATGACATCACCGATTCAGGCTACTGGGCATGAAATGGCAAGTAGGCAACACTTATGGTTGTGTTTTTATGACATTCAAACATGATTTTTAACAAACAGGACCAGAAATGGAATTTAAAAAAATTGCTGTCCATAAAAATTAAAAATAAATCATTCTATTATTAGATGTTTCTTTTGTTTGGTTCTCCTTTAAGTAACTTTAATAACAGATGTTTTGCATTGAAACGCACAAAAGGCTGAAAAGAAGGCTTCCTTTAATCAGACAATGCAAAATGCCTGAGAATTTCAAACTTTGCATCAGCATAAAGCTTCATTTATGGTGTTGTTTGAACAAGATCTTTGTAACTGCATAACAGTTTGCTCTATTCATATGCTGGGGTGTAAAAAACAAGTGTGTGGAAGAACATGGTAAAGTTATCACTCTGAGCATGTGTGTGCGTGTGTGCCAGCCACTGTAAATGTGAGTGTATATAACTTCAACATGCCTTTCAAAAGGCCCACAAAATATGGCACAAAACAGCAAGTGGAACTGAATAAAAACACTTCATTACAGTTCTAAAATTTCAGATTGGCAAAAAAACAAAGAACAAAAGGCAACCATGTCTGGAAGGAAGGAAACTGGTTGTTGACACCCAGTCAACTAGGGCAGTTATAACTTATATCAGGGTGAAAACTCACTAATCATTTCATGTATGATATTCGAAAAGAGTCCAGTGATTTCAAGACAAGTGTCACAAATAAAGTGTTAAGCACCTTGCATGAATTACAACCAACCAGACAACACAATGAACAACTTCTAAGTCTAATGAAAATCCACACTAAACATGAAACCTGCGCAGCTTCAAACTGTGCACCCATTTCCCACAGAGTGGTTGTCTGTAGGTTTGTTGTTTTTCACGTGTATAGCATTTTCTCTATCTAGAAATGCAAATCCGTGAAAAGAAAGCATGAGGGCTTTGAAACTTTTGTGTAAAAAGATTTATTCAAACTTTCATCACACCTGAACAAAACATACATAATGTTTATCACTTTACCAGTCAGACATCATGTGCATATATCCATACTTTATGCAGTCTACGTCAATGGCACAGTAAGGCCTTTCACGTCCAGTTCCGAGTGTTTGGTACTGCTGTGCAGTGGCAAAACACAACAAAAGGTACTATGCTTTGCCTTGAGGAAGCAACGAATTGCCATTGCCAACCATGGACCAAAGTCTTCCTAGAACAGGAACAGTTCTCATCAAACTGTAACCAACCAATATACAAATGCATTAGCCCACCCACACATCCTAGCACCACCTCTAGAGAGTGATCTGGTAAACCTGAACCCCCAACACAGTTGTACACCAAAAAAAAGAAAAAAGAAGAAGATTCTTTCTGCTTTGCTATAAAAAGCATTGAATGCAAGTCTTTTTGCTATTTTATCATAAAAAAATGTAAAAGTGAGGGATTATGATGTCTGATGTTCTAAAATGTCACTGTCCTAGCCAGTATGAAAGCCTGGTAGAGACTGCGTTTCTAAAGGAGTACAGCAGTCATGGGCCCACTTGACAAATGTGGAGGGGGAAGTTCCCAAGGGCAGTGGACCAGCCATACAACTTGGAAGAAACCATGCAGGTTGTGCATCAGACGCCAAAAGGCAAATGAATCTTTTCTTATCTGATGTTACTAAGGTTCTGAAGCTTCCCAATTCCTGATGCAGTTGGGAAATCAATCTGTATTTGTAAACAGTAAAGTCTCTCCACAGGAAACCAATTTGTATAAGTCCCTCCACAACCTGTATCTGTCAGCAGCATTCACTGGTGTGAGGCACTGTCCACTATATAGCTGACATCTGTTCACAAGTAATGTTCTCTATACCAGACAATTGATTCATTAATGGCTGTAATCATTCAGACATCACATGACACGGAGATTCCTCAACCATAGTACATTTTCATTGGCTGCTGTCATGGCCAAATGTCAAACGTTTTCACCACACTACAGTGGTGTCCATCAGCTGAACATAATCAACAGGTCCCTACAGTGCATTTTGCCTCTACCAACTTCTGTGACAACCGACATGGAGTGAGACAACGGGGCCATAGCTCAATGGTTAGATCTTCAGGAAGCAGCCTCTCAAGGTTCTGCAGTGTTGGAATCTTGGCCACCTCCTCCTGCAGCAAGTGACGAGATTGACCATTTCAAGTACTATTTTTACTTTCTGATTACTTACTGTCTGTCAAGACAACAGGCAGTTTAAAAATTTTGCCTTCAAAAAAATGTCTGCCGGAGACAAACAATTTTTTGATAATTGAATGTGCATTGGCACATGCTAGACACATTAATATCACTGAGGCAACCAAAAAAACAAAATTTTGAAGTCTACAAAATGTGGTAAATGCATAGGTGGACCATTCCTACGACAAACAGGCTTGCATTCTGTCCCTTTGTGAAAAAGGAGGAGTCACATGTCACTCAATCTCTGCTGTGCCTCCAGCAGCAACCAGTTCCTCTTTCAGCTTCTCAGCTTCATCTTTGGGCATGTCTGCCTTCACCACCTGGGGGGTGCTCTCCACAAACTTCTTGGCCTGCACATACACAACACCCAGCCAACACTTACACCAACAACAACACCTGCAGCACTCTCCACAAACTTCTTGGCCTGCACATACACAACACCCAGTCAACACTTACACCAACAACACCTGCAAACAGCCAAAACCACTGCAGTGAAGTGTCGGTTAAACTTGACCACATTAACTGCAGCTATCTGAACCCCCCCCCCCCCCCCCCCCCCCCACAACTGCTCCCTGTGCAAGATTCCTACTGGATATCAGTCTGACACTTGTTGAACAGGAGTTTTGTGACCCTCCCTTCACAATGTTCTGTTTAAAGGGGGTTTCTTGGCAAAGCAGCTCAGAGCCATGCCACCTTTCCTCCGACCCCTGCATCACTGAATGCACTGGGACAACGGAGGTTGAAAAGGGTTTGCGACCAATACATACTGCCAGTAATAAAAACATTCACAATTTATCTGACCCTTGCCATAAACTGATAATGAACTACCTTGAACAGTGCAACGCCTGAATATGCCCATGTTATGGACAATACCTCCATGAAAAATGTCCAGCAAGAAAGCACGGATGGTCTCTGTGGATGTAAAGCAACACTGAACATTGAACACACACTCAAAGACTGACGCACCTGCACCAGGTTCATGTTGGGTATCAAGCTCTTAATAGCCTTGATGAACACTGAACACACACTCAAAGACTGACGCACCTGCACCAGGTTCATGTTGGGTATCAAGCTCTTAATAGCCTTGATCAGCTGGACCTTCTTGGCGGCATCAAACTGGGTCAGTTTGACCGTGAAGACCATCTTCTCCTGGCGGGGAGCAACTTCCTCCTCCTCTTCCTCCTGCACAAGCCATACCCAACCCATCTTACTGACATCTTACTGACACCTTACTGACATCTTACTGACAGCTCTGAGTCAGGATCTTCAACAGTCACATGAGTACACTGACGACATGGTACCAAAGGGCAAAGACATTCCACAAGCCCTCACTACACAAAATGAGCCAAATGTCAGAACAAATGCACCTGTCAACCCACAAACAGTTGTCACACACACACACACACACACAACAGACATGAAATACACCTATAAAAAACAAAACAACATAAAAGCCAACAGGCTGGACAACAGTCACACACCACAGTGGTTTAGCATGAAATCTGAGTACACTATCAGTATCACTGTGACATGTATATTATACATATCTGACAACAAGCACATCACTTTAATAAGTGTAGACCCACAGACAGCCCCGCACCAGACACGACACAACTGAGTATGGGTTTAAACACAACCAACATGGCAGACAGCCACAACCATCCTGCCAGCAACAACTGAGTGCCGGTTTAAAGTTAAACTCATCAACAGCCAACATGACAGCTGGTCACAGCGAACCATAAAGGCAGATCTCTTAGCTGAGTACAGGTGTAAACACAAAGGTAGCTACAGACAGACAGCCCCAGCTAGCCAGACATGGACACACTGCACCTCTCTACACACGCAAGTTCAGGATGACACTGCACCTCTCTACACACACAAGTTCAGGATGACACACTGGACTGCTCTATACACACAAGTTCAGGATGACACACTGGACTGCTCTATACACACAAGTTCAGGATGACACATTGCACTTCTCCACACACACAAGTTCAGGATGACACACTGGACTGCTCTATACACACAAGTTCAGGATGACACATTGCATTTCTCCACACACACAAGTTCAGGATGACACACTGGACTGCTCTATACACACAAGTTCAGGATGACACACTGCACTTTTCTACACACACAAGTTCAGGATGACACATTGCACTTCTCTACACACAGAAGTTCTGGATGACACATTGCACTTCTCTACACACAGAAGTTCTGGATGACACACTGAATTTCTCTACACAGTAACACACAGAAGTTCTTGATGACACACTGAATTTTTTTTACACACAGAAGTTCTGGATGGCACATTGCATTTTTCTACAGACAGAAGTTCTGGATGACACACTGCACTTCTCTACACACTGAAGTTCCACTCTAATTTTATGTGAAGAGCACAAATACCACTCAGAATCAGATTTCACGAAACAGCCAGCTGGACACAAAACATGAATAAGCTATCCTGTAACGTACCTTTGCTGCTGGTGCTGCTACAGCACCCATGGCCATCATTGGTGCATCTTGAATGTTCAGCGTTTTCTGAAACAGTTATAAATGATAAATGAACAGCAAACATTCATGAGTGGAACCCCTGAGGAAAGACTGTTATGATGACAGATCCCATCTTATGGCCACTTTTTCTGTAACCGTTCTCTCCGTAATTTCCCCTTACCAAAGACCACCACTCTCTAAATTGCACCTTTTCTGAAACCATTATCTCCATAATTTCCCCTGACCAAAGACCATCCCCCTCTAAATTCCATCTTTTCTGAAACCTTTCTGTCCATAATTTCCCCTGACCAAAGACCACCCCTTTTTAAATTCCACCTTTTCTTAAACTGTTCTCTCCATAATTTCCCCTGACCAAAGACCACCCCTCTCTAACTTCCACGTTTTCTGAAACCTTTCTGTCCATAATTCCCTCTGACCAAAGATCATCCATCTAAAAAAAAAAAAAAAAGAATTCTCTCCACAATTTCCCCCGACCAAAGACCATCCATCTAAAACAAATTAAATCTTTCTCTCCACAATTTCCCTGACCAAAGACCACCCCTCCTCTCAAGGCCACTTTTTCTGAAACCTTTCTGCATGGCTCCTACATGCTTATGGCAAGAAAACTGTTAAATGATTTTTGAACAAATGGCCATCAATAAAGCAATATCCAAACAAAAGCCCCCTGTTTGGGCATATATTTAGTCAGCAGTCATGGAAGTACTGTACTTGGTAATGTTTCATATAAAAAATAAAAATAAAATAAAAGAAGGATGTTCTGAACACTGGACATCTGAAAAGGTTTTAAAAAAACTGTCCTACACAGTTGGCAAGCGCTTAATGAAAAAGTCAAAGCCTGATACATATGTTACAGCAACTGAAAACGAGAGGCCAACACTTGTCTCGTACGACTGATACTGAATAGGATACAAAGAGGCAAATACTGGCATCCTTAACAAGTTTAATTGGATGGGTTTGTTGTTGTTTTTTCTAAGTTTTTATTTTAACTTTACCAGTAGGCTTTTGTCCCACTTGGTTTTGTTCCTCTACCATTTTAAACACTGTAGTGATATTATAGTCTCATGGTTTGGGAAAGGAATTCACATTAAAAAAGAGAGAGAAAAAAAGCAGTCTTTACTATCTGCAATGACTTCCATCCCTACCCCCCAACACACACTCCTAAAAGAAACAGTTGTGAGCAATGGAGGTGAGGCTAACCTTGAGGAGCTCATTGAGGTCTGCCACTTCTAACAAGGAAAGCTGGCTGATATCTTGAACAATTTTTTCAATCTTAGGTGGGTAAGCCTTGACCTCTCCCTCAGCATGTGGTGGTTGTATGACATCTGTGGCTGTGCTGTATAGTCTATTGGTGCAGACACATTGACAGCCTTTTAACAACTGATGCTTCAATGCCAACCTGAAAAGACAGACAAAAATAAATGTATTAGTCAGAAAGCATCATCAGTCCACCCCTGTGAGCCTTTGCTCAGACTGTTGGGCACATGCCACTGAGAATGAGATGACACCCTTCGGGATGACTGCTGTTGAGATGATGGCTTTTAGCTGAGTGCTGATGGGACACTACACTTTTGAAATGACAGCCAATTAGACAACTGTTTATTTGCAGCTGACTACATTCACAGTTTAGATGACCTTTAGGTCCTGCATAATTATCCGCTTTCAAGGTAAAGGTTGTCCCACCAAAGTGGCCCACAGTGACAGTAATGACAAAGATAAAATCACAGCAAAACATGTGCAGGATTCAACAACAGTCAACAATAACTTGGATACGTGACTGTCATCATCTGATCAACATCTCTGCTGGTCTCACATTTCCCACAACAAAATGCAGTCATCATTTCATCAGCAGTCATTTGAACTGCATTTCATCCCACTGCCACCTGCCTAAAACTGGAAAAGGTGCCAAAGCTGCAAAGGATGTCATCTCAATGGCATGCTCCCTACTTTGTGCCTATTTGGCTTTTCACAGAATTGCTATTACCAATGTTAGTTACAGAGCAGTTACACATACAACACAATCTTTTATAAATACAATAATACATCATATATTCAAGTTAAGGGTTTTGTAGGTGATTGAAAGCCAAACTGCAATTAATGCACAGTATGTAATATAATCATTATATATATATAGTAATGGCCATGAGGGATGGTCAGAAATTCCTGGGACACTTTAATTGTTTAAACATCATTTTGGGTCAGAAATTTTATATCATCACAACTCAAACAGATTCATAAATATCCTGTGAATTAACCCAAAATTTGCAACAAAAAGTGATTTTTCTCTCTCACATTTGTGCCTTTTACTTGTGAAACGTTCATTCACTATACAACATTACGCTTAGTGCATGATCGACTGTCCAGTGCTGACACCAGCACTGCACTGAGGAGGCCTGCATGTCATTAGTCAGAAGTGTGTCAATAATGCAAAAGTATTGGGTGGTTCAATGAAGCTGGTTTGCACGCATGACTGCACTTTGTAATCTTTCACGCAAGAAGTCGTGAGAGATCGCAGCCGTCACTTACAGACCAATTTCTGAGTAGGCGTTGGTTCACGCTGTGTATAACAATGGAAGTTGAACCTAGAATTGACAAGCAGTACAAATGCCACTACTGCTGCAGTTGCAAAAATTACCAACGAAAGGGGATGAAGGATGAAAAAAGTGTCTGTGTAATTTTTTTGCTGACCAGAAGATCACAAGTTCATGGAAAAAATGCATTTTGGGGCATCCTATAGCACAAGCAACAAGTTATTGCTTGTTGCCAGACACATTTTGACTACAGGCCTCCAAAAATGCCTTTAAAGTTGGCAGTGTAAAATTTGCAAATTCACTGTCACTGCCTTCCATTGTGAAGAAAGCACGCAGCCATGGGGACTTAAGTGATACCAGGCAAAAGTCAAGGGAAAGACACAAACATGATAAAACTCACTTTTTGTTGCAAATTTTCAGCTTCATTCACTAGATATGACTGTGTTTGAACATGTCACAAGCTGAATGATTGAATAACCCTTATGTATGTATCCATTATATGGGACCCCCACAACCAGGCTGATAATGACATAAATTGGTTCAAACAGATCCAGCGCCTGGCTGCACGGTTCGTTGTAACTTGCAGGTGGTTACCACTCTAGGGAAAACCAGGCTGCATCACAAAAATGCTCCACAAAGTGAATGATAAACTAGACCTCCCCACCCTACAGGACTGATGCAAACAACATCTCTCTTGATCTACAAGGTAGTTGAGGGATTGGTAGTGGTACCAGCCATGATGACTGACCAGTTCTAAGACCCCTCCCAGCAAACAAAAGACAAATTAAGCAAAGAAAATTTCAGGACTTTACAGCAAAGAACAGTCTAGACATTCAAGCAACCCTGAACTTCAGACCTTTCCTAGACTCCCAGGCCCACTCAAATACCGAGCAGCAGAAGAACTTTTTTGTCCGCACCACGACTGGAAGTGGAACCACTTCGGAGATGACCAGGTGAAGGCCCCCACACTTAGGGTTTCAAAGGACTGAGCGCCACCCCAAGCACCATATATAAAAAAATAGAATAAAAACTCACACGCTATATATATATTATATATATATAACTCAAAAAGTTAAATCGGGTCTGCGACGTGTGGAATCAAGCTCAAGATTCAGATATAATTTTGAGACCCAAAACGGCGTTTAAAACGTCCTAAGAATTTTCTACTGCTTCCTTCGATATTATCCATATATGTCATGGTGATAAAATTGCACAAGAAACCATTAATCTGATTTTAAACCGATGATGCAATTATCCTAATTATCTAAATCATCAATGATGAAAAGCATTGAAGGACATTTTTTTTAACAAAAGTAAAAAGCGCATAGTGTTTACGTAACCTCCGACAGTAGTTTGAGATGACTGTCGACGAACGAAGCATAGCTGTTGTTGACTGCATCGTTGATTTGTGCAAGCGACCTTCACTCCCTTCTGCGTGAAACAACTGAAGCTCACGCTTCCAGAGGTTATGAATTTCAGCGACCAACACACGAGTCTCAGGTCAACTACTGGACCATTTGAGAATAGGAACAATTTGAAAAATAAGAAAAATCGTTTTTATTTGCTTTTCGAGTACACTAGCAAAACTTTAATGTGAGAAGATATATTCTGCAACTATGCCTGTTTCGATAATGCTAGGCATAGCAAATTAAAGCAGTCCCACGTGGTTAAAAAAAAAAAATCAATAAAAAAATCGACATCTCGCTGTAACTATTTGTGATTCCAGAATCGGAGAACGACTTCCTGTATACCGAAGGCACGTGTTCCTGCTTCACAACACCAGCAACGAAGGACGTGGTTGAACTACACATACATGTGTGTGAATCTTGCCTGTTGATACGGGCACCAACACACCAAAATGCCTAAAACACAAAAGAACAAGACTGAGAAAGTTGTTCATCCTTATAGCCGGAAGGCGATGCAGGAGGAACGCAAGATTCTTCACAAACAACGAGTTGCGCAAGGGAGACACGACCGTTCGTCGAAATTGGACGTTCTGGCTGAGAAATTGAGGTGGTTTCACGATCATCTGGATGACCGCGCCTCCTACACGAAGGCTGATCTCGTTGAAATGGTGGAGCAGTTCCGTCACAGATTCGACGAAGAGCTGGATCAGATTGCGATCGTTCACAGCTTGGGTGCGAGAAAATCCAACAAACAACACGTATCCAGACAAGCCGCCATCAGATTCACAATGGAGATGGAGAAGAACGAGTTTGAGAGCATTGGGATGGAGGTTCCCGATTTGCTAAACAAGGACACACTTTTCAATTTCAGACTATGGGGTGGTGAGATGAAGTATGTGCAGAACTTTAAAATGAGGAAAGTTGGTGCGCGTGATGTAGAAAAACTAGAAGCTGCTCTGTCAGCAAGTGTGACCAGTGCTGGACAAGCAGAAGACTGTGCAGAACCCACGGCTGACTCGGCTCCAACCCAGTGAACTAAACAGTACCTAATGAACAGAATATGAATACTTTTTTGTTCATCTGTGTATGCTGCCATACCAGTGATCAGCCACTATAATATGAGAACAGTTCATGGATCTTCCAAGTGTCTGACATATTTTGCTGCTCCGTATTATAACATTGACATGTTGGTTTTAATTTCTTCAGCAAAAACAAATGTTGGTAGCTGAAAGATGGTTTGGGGGTGAAGTGTGGTGGTTTGATGCACAGGACTTTTTTGTTGTAAATTTTCATTTACCTGTTGAACCAAGAATGATGAAGAAATAGTGTGGATTATATATAAAATTTATGACAATGGTCATGTTTAAAACACAGACTTGATGTGGAACTAAAGAAAACTCAAATTTATAGATGGAGTTTTTTTTATGCCCTGTCACTCATGGCAGTTTTATTGGGGCAAAAACTATTGCTAGTGGCACTTCAATTCAGACAACTTACACATGTCTGGAATCGAAGTTATATATGTATAAATTATATTTTAAAAAAAGTAACTGCATGCAGCCTCTTCATTGGTTACTAGTCAACTCCAAACCAGATTACAAGCCATCAACGCTATCAGCATCTGTCAAATTTTCCACTCATCCCCAGCGTGTGAGCTCATTTATTTCCTTTCCAGCACCTTCAGCAAATGTTTTCTTAAAGTTACTGTGCTCCAAAGCAGTAGAATTTTCTGTCTCATTCAGTTCTCCCATTGCCTCTACAAACAATACCACAAATGATTTCACTCAGCCTTCCCCATTACTTTTGTTTGCCTGCGCAGGTTGTGTATTGCCATGTATATGATGCAGTTTGTAAGTTTTGTCGAACACATTTTGATTGTGTTAATGTGTGGTGCCGGCCCTTGTTAATGATGTATCACTATAGAAATTATAATTTGTTTACTACCAATACCATGCACATTTGAGTGTACTGCATGTAGTTTGAACAAAGTGAAACCTAGATTTGTTAACATCACCTCACATGCACTTATTATGCAGTCAGGTCTGTTACGATGCTGCCAAACTAGCTAGTCAAGGTGCACGAGGATGCTGCCATGTTGTGCCTTTGAACGCATTTCAATCACCACGTCACGTACATGGAATATGTTGGGGGCGTTTGCATCGTAGGCATCTCAGCAAACATTCAGTGTTTGTTGGGGGGGTGTTTGCATCATAGGCACTTCAGTACATATTTAGTGTTTGTCAGGGGGGTGTCCACACTCGCACTGTACAAGCAGATGCTGCCTCTTAGAAAGGCATGAGCAACTTCACACCCAGAACCTGTGGCATGTAAGGTTTCATCTCAAGATAGTATGGACACGAGTTCAGCACAATTTTGTCAATGTATCAACAAAAACGGGTCATTTTGGACACGAGCAACCACACTGTCAAGTCGCGTCACTTCATGCAGTCAATACATATTTTAATCCTGAACCATTTTTCTGTTCATGTACTTGTATATTCCAAGACAGCACCATTCACACATGGTGCACATTTTGTTTGCCCTTCTGGTGTACACGTTTTGACAGCATGCACACGCACAGGAACATTCAGGCACTTGCATTTAAAATCAAACGGAAATGCACACTACCTTGTTTCAATTTTAGCACAAATGTGAACATGTACATTTCTAGTAGCTAGGCATTTGTCTTCACTCTCGGTCAAAACTGTAGCCTCCAGAGCTTTCTTCTTATTCCATCAACAGTAATGCATGCATTTGTTGGAGTTTTGATTATTAAACATTTGTGGCTACAAGCATTTAAATTTGTATTACATGAAGTAACTTGAAAAAAGCTGGGCAGTTTTTATTTTTGGGAGTTAAGAATGCCACACTATGTTTTGTATGCTTTCCAAAATTTACATGATCTCAAGTTTGAATAAGATAGTCCACACACACACACAATGCATCATGATCATAGCATGGTTTATTTAGCCACACTTACATTACATACAAGTCTGAAAACTGTGCAGAATGTTTTATTCTGGCTCTGCCACAGTACATGTATGTGCAATTTTGCAGCAGTATATCCCATGACAGTTAAAAATATTTGTGAAAAAGGAATACATTGTTCTACATAACACAAATTATGACAGGACACAATTTACACTCCCTCAAGTTTGTTGCACACCATGTGCATGAACCCATGTCAACTTGAATGACTGCAGTTGTTGGTGTGTGAATTTTTATGTAATCTGCTTCAGCTGTTTGTTATCACTCGGCGTCCTGGTCTTCTATCTTGGGGGCAAGGTAGAATCGGAGGAATCCCATGTCTGCGATCTTGTATTCCACCACTGTAACAGTCATCCACAACACATAAAAAAATAACATGTCCACTGCAATTCTACAGGCTGGGATCTAGCATTTATACAAGATAATAAAATTATAAAAAATAATAATTTAACGTAATAATTTTACAAGCAAAACATGGCAGGTTACAAGACTTTTAAACAAAAACTTGGACTGTTTTAAAAGTAGACGGTAACCGACTGTCCATGATGGCAACCTTGGGGAAAATGAAAGCTCAAAGTGGACTTGCACTAAACTATCAACACTACAAACTACTAGGTACAATGGAAGTAGCAGTCAACAGAACTGGTTGGTCACATGCTGAGGCTAGCTCAACAGCTGTTGCCCATGTGCAAGCCCCTCACTACAACTACAAAGATTCTTGCCAGTCTTTCCCAGATAAATTTGGTTTAAAACAGAAAAGGCTTTGGTCTAAAAGTCCAAATTCCCTGTCACAGTTGCAGAGCTGAAGGTGTAAATTCAACAGAAACAGATATCAACCAGTAAATTTAAAAGTGTGCTGGTCCATGCCGCGATGCAGAGAAAAGCAGGAAGATTGTGTGTAGAAACAGAAAGGAATGCAAGGATGTTTTGCCAAGATGTAAAGCAACAACAGACTGCCCTGGAGATCATGTTCCCACTCGGCTGGCAAACTTTCCACCACAACCAATGTGTTGATCAGTTCAATATTTTTGAGCTTGCAGTTTCCTACAAACCATTAATGCCACACCCTTACCACTGAGCAAAATTCCCTCACTAGTCCCAGACCAAAACAGCAATACAAATTTGTCATTTATGCAAAGTGCAGCAGCAACCAATTCAAAATTACAGCACAGAAGTCCTGGGGGAAATCAGCATTATTGTGTTTGTTTTTAACCCACTTGGCCCCAGACCTGCTGCTGTCCTTTCTTAACAAAATCCCATGAGAAAGGAAGCAACTGTGTCAAATGATCTTGGTATACAACTTTAAGAATCAATAATGAACACCAAACAAGTTTCAGCTCACCTTGTAATTTTCCCAGTTTGCAAATATTGTTTTGCACATCCAAAAGATTTAGATTTTTTTTTCATTCTAAAATAGAAAATCCTAAATGTCATCTGAATGTTGGGGTTTTGTTAGGGTGCTCTCAGGGTAATCCGACATGGCAACATTTCCAGTTTGAATCTCCAAAGACGAAGCTCTTGAGTTTGTTAGGGTGCCCAGCATAAGCAACTGAGCCAAATTTGCAGTTCAAATCTCAAAGGATTAAGCTCCAATGCCATGGCTAACAGTAGGGCTTCAGTTTAGTTTTGTGCATCTAACATGTGTCCACGTTATTATTGTGAAATTTCAGGCCAACTGAGAAAGGAGTGCAGTGCTGGGTATTTTAATGCAATGTTTCAGACCCCAATGAACAGGTTTGAGAGCGAGTGCAGATAAAAGCAGGGGACCCATTCTTACCAAGTGGTACATCTTGAGACATGGAGAGTGTCACTTGTGGTGAAAGGGCTGTTGCCTTGGTGAAGAAGTTCAAATATCGAAGGGCAAAGGTCAGACAGACAGCCTGGTTCATCTCCACCACAACAGCCTCTTCTTCCTTGTCAGTGCTCGAGGTCTGTGCTAGCTTCACGTTTCCTGGATGGCATCAATACCAAGTATACTATAAGTACAATGTTCAAACCAGTCAATAAACACAAAGTATCTCTTCTTTTTTATATATATCGATTTTGATGAAATACAGCTAACTAAACGTTTGCAGGTAGGCATACAAATGACAATACGCAAGGTCTACAACAGCCATAAGTAAGCTTCAGAAGAAAAGTGTTTTTGGACTAAACATACCCATAGGTTAAAAATAATGAACTCTTACATGTGTATATTCAGTTATAAACTACCCCACGTTTTACATCATTTATCAATTTTCATCCTAGGACCTGCAATCAACCCACTAAAAAGATCTACAGCTAATTTACACCAAGATATGTCGGGACTTGATAATGCTGCAACAATTCATGCTACACATCAGTCAGCAGTACCTGTCCCACAATTCATGCTACATCATTCAATCAACAGTACCTGTCCCACAATTCACACCACGTCATTCATTCGGCAGCACCTTCCCACAATTCACACGTCATTCGTTTGGCAGCACCTTCCTACAATTCACACTACACCATTCAATTGGCAGTACCTGTCCCAAGGTCTCCACTGGCAGAGAACTTGACACCTTCCTTGGTGCATGAGATGACCACGGAATCTCCAATCTGACTCAGGTCACGGCAGATCCTCTGGAATTCTGATGATGGCAGCTTTACAACAGCACTGTATTCAGTATCCTGCACAGATAACATGGATGATACTATCTGCCTCAGGGTCAGGTTACTCAACATTCACCACCCTGTGGACATACTTCTCTAAGAACCAACAGTTATCAAGGGTCCCCTCCACTATGCAAATAAAATACTACATGGAACTGTTGAGAACCTACAGCCGTCTATGGCCCCCTCTGCCAGTCAGTTCAGACTGTTGCCTCTTCCAACATTACTTAACATGGTAAATAACGACTCCCACCTTTACATCAACTTGTGATCTGCCTTTCAGCATATGCAGACTGTGCTTTGGGAGTCTAGTTGGATTAGGCGCTATATAAGACTAGAGTAATGCAAGCCAGTCTAGTTGGATTAGGTGCTATATAAGAGTTACGTATTATTATTATTACAAAAAGTGAACTTGATAATAAGATTAAGACATCACCCTAATAATGAGGGATGTCACATGGTAGACCTGGATCGCCTACAGTAATTCACAGCCTGTGCGCAAATAAATACAGGGAACATAAATTTTACCCAAACCCTCCCTTCTTCCTCCCATAAAGTACTTCTTTTAAAATTTACAATCACATGCTGATTATTGTCATGCAGATTACATTTTACATGCTCAAGTCAAAACAATTGGGAACAGCAATCAAAACCTATTCACTCACGGGAATGCCTAGATGTTCTGTGTCAAGATCAATCAGCTTCATTTCGTAGTCAGACACCTTTTCTTGATCTGAAAGAAAATATGCAGTAAATATAACCACAATTTTCAGGCTACAAGTATAGGTACAAATGACTTCTGGATGCAAGGCATAACCCCCGAAAATGCCCCCCCCCCAAATCAAGTGCAAAGTGGGCACCTCATGATCATACTAGACAACTCAGAATAAACAAAGCCCAATTGAAACATACATTTTAAAGATTTAGAAAAGTGTCAACACTCTTCTGTGAATTTACTGAAAGCGAAATGCTCCAAATTTTACTCGATCAGAACAAGGCACCATTTACCAGCGCGGACTACAGGAAGCATTTCCAGTGAAAACTGGCAATCAGCCAGCTGACCCAATTACTGTCCACCACTGCAGGACTTTATAAATAATATCAATATAATAAAGTTCAGTCATGACCCAATTACTGTCCACCACTGCGGGACTTTATAAATAATATCAATATAATAAAGTTCAGTCATTCAGTGTCAAGTGTATTTTTCAGTTCAGTGCCCCACACAATCTCTCCATGGTTTCACCAATGTTGCATTTATTTACAACAGAACTGACAATGGATGAGCATCAAATGTTTCCTCTCCTCCAGCCCAGGTAAATGATGATGTGATGTTCTTGGCTTTGTCAGTTGTGCCTGCAGATCATGTCACAAGCTCCTCAACATTTCAGATCTGAGATGTAAGCCACCTGTGATGGTTGCTTTGCCTGCTGGTCTGCTCAATCATTTCACTTTACTCCATAATCATGTCCAGTGCAGTACATCCACAGGTGTCATACTATGACCAGACTTACTCCTCAATCCTATTTCTTCAACAGTGTGCTCTGATGATAGAAGAGGTGAGTTTGCCAAAGGCAGTATTTTCCATTTCAGGCTGAATGCCAGAATGGATTCAAACATTAAAATATAATGAAATTCCTCCAAAAAGCATGTATACCCATTTTTACTCCTTCAAATGTATGGGCTTTGACTCTGAGTGTGACTACAACTTATACAAGGCACTGGAGTCAAATCCAAGGCAGTAAGTATTGCCTTGTACAAGCTGTAGTCCAAAAAACAAGATATTACAGGTCGTTTGAATTACAGATATCCAACCATCATCATTTATCAAGGTCACTTCCCAGATATCAAAATTCAATACATCATGAGTGGAGAAATAGTTGCTAACACTGTAACAGAGTCCCATGACTAACAGCAGCTGGTAAAGAAAAAGAAAATGACATACAAAACGACAACACATTCTTAAGCTACTTACTGGGAGATTCGAAGACAAATGTGACCGTGTCTGCATTGTCACCTGCCTTGATTGTGATGACGTCATCATTGCCAGCACATTTCAAAATTTTGGCCATGCTGCACATGAAAACAAAACAAAAATGTAAAGCTACCTTGTAGCTGCATCATCAAACTTTCACCAAATGCTAAACCAGTGAACGATCCCGATTCACATCGGCTGCAGCCACCCACTGCCTTTTTTATCACTTCGACTATGAAGTAGATGTCAAATCAGCAACGGTTTATCTTCCAAAAACTAATTTTATTGCCACTGTTCACCAAATTGGCTGCCAGAAAGAATTTTTGCCGTGATGATATATGTACAGCAAACATGTATTTAGTAATAGTATGTTACTAGGGGCAGCCCATAAGTTCAAGTGATGCAGTAACTCTGAAACAGAATCTGAAAATAAGCAGCATCTTAATTCTCATGTCCGTCTCATCAGTGGCTAATTAAAGTCAACAGTTCGAGAAGAAAAAAGAGAGAGAAAAATGAATGAATATTGGCACGCGCGCGTACGCAATCAAATCGAGTATTGTATTTGTCATACTCATAGTCATACTGATAGTGATATAGTGAGAAGTGTCGTTTCGGTCAGGCCATTCGATCAAGTTTAGGACACCCTGACCCGCGTTGGCCTCACCTTGGCAAGTTGATTCCCATCGACAGATTTCTGTCGCATCTGAACGTATCGAATCCATCACTTCGTAAACTCAGGGACACCAAACTGACATGAGAACTGTCCATAGCCTGCAATGTGATTCCTGTGTCGGAGCAATCATAGATGGCTTCGTTCAGTAAGTCTTTGATCGCCTCCAACACCTTTTTCCACAAGGAACCCTGAACAAGACGTGCTTCAAACATATCTGACGGTATTTTTGCGTAGAACAGTTCAATAAGATATGGCGGAAGAGCTTTCCTGGCGGAGCAAACCCCTCAAGAATGAAGATTTCACAACCAAAAACGATTCTGCTGACAAACGCGCCTCTTTCTTTGGTAACCCAGTCACTCCCGCGCGAAATGCATTAACAAATGGCGGGAAGTCGTACCACGTACTAAAATGATTGGCTGAAACAACGGAAGTTGCATGGGCGCATGACAGTTGTACCTGTAAAGACTTGTTTCCAATCTCACACCTAATTGGGTAATCTAAAGATACTAACCAATCGAATGTCTAACCGGAAAAAGAAAGTAGTTGCTTCCCCTAGACTACTTGTTTGGGTCGGTCACTCGAAGTACCTTGACATCACATCGAGGGAAAGTTCATCATGTTATCCGCATTTGTGATTTTTGGCACATAGAGAGGGTAAATTCACATTGTTCTTAAAATGTGATGGGCACAGATTTTACGAAGAAACGAACTTGTTTGCTTCGAATGCGTCGTTTAGATAGCAGCAGTCTTCCATTCCTCCATTAGAACTAGGACTAGGAACAACCTGGTGTGTTTCCATGCCACTGACCGTTTGGCTTTCTTTAAGTTTTATTCAAAGGTGGGAAAGGGATCTTTAACATGCACAACAAGCTTAGTGCGTGCTGTGCATGCGATTCCACATGTGAGCTGTAACATCATTAGGGTGCACTGTCTGAAGGCTGGGTGTATGGCATGTGACACTGTTCAGGGGAATTGGTTTGCAGTCGCCTGTCGTGTTGGGTGCGTTTAGAATTGATAATCATTCACCAGGCTGGCCACCTCGGTTTTCTTCGAAATGAAACACAAAACTGAACGCTAAACGATGACAGAAACCATGATACCCTAAACAATGACAAATCATGGTCAAGCTATTATTTGGCTGCTACAGACGCCATTTTAGCTTGGTCTGTAGCTAGTGTAAGTTTGCACAGTCCCTGTGATCACAACAGTGCACAATAATGCACAGGGTTGACTTTGGCCCAAAATGAGAGCCAGTAATATGTGTTCTTTATCTTGATTTGAAAAGGATTTCAGCCATATGGCGTTTCTTGGACATACATATGCATCTGGCAAAAAAAGACAACATGAAACAAAAAACAGCTGAGGAAGTGAAGCAGCAGAACAAATCATAGAATAGCATTTCACTTATATAGAACTGTATTTTAATTGAGTTCTTACTCTTAGTTGTTGTTTTTTCATTTTAAATATTATGGTTCCAATTAAACCACTCTTTTTAGTCTCATTCATGTATAAAATGAAGTGTAGGAGTGTGTGTGTGTGTGTGTGGGGGGGGGGGGGGCGGGGGGGAGGCATAAAAACAACACAAGCATTTCATTCATGATTTTGATTTATTGGAATTTGGAGGGTAGGGGAGTCGTTTTGCTGTTAGCTAGCTTGTGTCTATAAAATGTTAATGTACATGCTGGTTCTTGTATTGGTCTCTTTCACTAGTTTTTGCTTGTATCTTGGACGGACACTGACCATTAGAATAGCAGTCCTAAACAAGTGCACAACTGGAATGATATTGTGTTGACACACATGTTGATGACTTTTGTTGTTTACCAGGTTTATCACATCCAGCAATGGAAAGACTGGTGTCAAGGCCAGGTCGTCAGTGCCTAGGATGGCTGTTACAACACAACAGTCGTGTTTTTGCCTCTGCTTCTTCACCCTCATCTTCATCAGTTAACCCATCACTGCACTCGCATGCTGGTGCTGTTCCCAGCGCAGCAAGACAGAACTTAGTGCAGGACAGACAGCAGATCTCCCACAGCTTGCTGCAACTGTCTCCACAGCAGCAGTCTGTCCTGGTGTCTTGGGCTGTGAAAAGTTTTCGCACCTCATCTGTGGTGGATGTCAGGAAATCTCCATACTCTAACTTTGGCCACAAGCGGAGGCCACCCTCAAAGTGGTCCTATTTTTATTGTGCATTCCTCACCACCCTCTTCATCTTCTTCTTTGGTCTGAATGGGTGAGTGCTGGCTGCAGAAAGTCTGAAAGATCAACCAGTTTGGTCTTACTTGTGATTGAAATATTCAGTACCTAGTACTGTTTCAGTGGGTCAGCACTCAGTGTTAAAGTATGTATAATAAACTGCTCTTCACACACACACATACACACCAATCAGTCATTTCAGTGTCATGTTGGGAAAAGTGAGTTTTAACTTGGTGCTGATCTGATGGAAGAAGCTGACTAAGATAATCTGATGAGTGATGCCTTTTGGAAGTGTGTTCCACAGTGTGCTTCAAAGTTGTGTTTGAGTTTTTAGTTGTGTTTGAGTTCTCTGTACTTGGTCATTAGATGTTGAATCAGTACCTTCATGAAAAGCACTTGGTCTGATACTGTGTTTTGGGTGAGGGTGCAGTGTTTAAGTCAACCTGTCACTGTGGCAGGGTTGGCAATACACAGGAAGTTAGTCAATAAGTAAGTGGTGTTTATTATCCACTCAACCTCATAGGTCATACCAAGAAGCAAGTTAGTATGTAATTGTGGTTTATTTTTGAATGCCTAGACAACCTGATAGGTAAAGTAAGTCTGTAATTGATGTTTAATGCTAATCAACCTGGTAAGTCATATCATGGCAAAAAATCATATTGACATCAAACGCTACTTTATAACAGAATCAGTTGAAATTTAATGAAAGTCTGACAGCCCAATGGTGTCAACTATTATTTGTAGTATTGTGCCATATTAGGACTTTGAAAAAGATATGAGTCAAGACCCGGATGCAACATATGTTAATTGTCTGGCTTATTCAGTGGCACCATATTGGTTGTTATGGTTTACTCAATAGCCATACCATGGCAGCATGTTGCTTGTTGCGGTTTATTTTGTAGCTGTACCATGGCAGCATGTTGATTGTTACAGTTTGTTCAGTGGCTGTACCATGGCAACATGTTGATTGTTACAGTTTGTTCAGTGGCTGTACCATGGCAGCATGTTGATTGTTACAGTTTGTTCAGTGGCTGTACCATGGCAACATGTTGATTGTTACAGTTTCTTCAGTGGCCATACCATAGCAGCATGTTGATTTGTTATGGTTTGTTCAGTGCCTGTACCAAGGCAGCATGTTGATTTGTTATGGTTTGCACAGTAGGTGTACCATGGCAATGTGCACTATATGTTTCCTTGGGTGCATAATAAAATAGGTACTCATGTCCAGGGTGTGCACAATAACATATGTACTCATGTCCAAGATGTGTGCAGTAGCATAGACCGGTACTCATGTCCAGGGTGTGCACGATAACATAGGTACTCATGTCCAAGATGTGCAAAGTAACATAGACCGGTACTCATGTGCAGAGTAACATAGGTACCCATTTCCAAGATGTGCACAATAACATAGACTAGTAGTAGTAGTACTCATGTGCAAGATGTGCACAGTAACATAGACCGGTACTCATGTCCAAGATGTGCACAGTAACATAGGTACTCGTGTCCAAGATGTGCACAGTAACATAGGTAAGGTACTCATGTCCAGGGTGTGCACAGTAACATAGACCTGTACTGATGTCCAGGATGTGCACAGTAACATAGACCTGTACTCATGTGCAAGATGTGCACAGTAACATAGGTACTCATGTCCAAGATGTGCACTGTAACATAGACCTGTACTCATGTCCAAGATGTGCACAGTAACATAGGTACTCATGTCCAAGATGTGCACAGTAACATAGGTACCCATGTCCAAGATGTGTACAGTAACATATGTACTCGTGTCCAAGATGGGCACAGTAACATAGACCTGTACTCATGTCCAAGAAGTGCACAGTAACATAGACCTGTACTCATGTCCAAGATGTGCACAGTAACATAGACCTGTACTCATGTCCAAGAAGTGCACAGTAACATAGACCTGTACTCATGTCCAAGAAGTGCACAGTAACATAGACCTCTACTCATGTCCAAGATGTGCACAGTAACATAGACCTGTACTCATGTCCAAGATGTGCACAGTAACATAGACCTGTACTCATGTCCAAGATGTGCACAGTAACATAGACCTGTACTCATGTCCAAGATGTGCACAGTAACATAGACCTGTACTCATGTCCAAGATGTGCACAGTAACATAGACCTGTACTCATGTCCAAGGTGTGCACAGTAACATAGGTACTCCTGTCCAAGAAACTGTGAATCCTTGTAGCTCAGCTAAAAACTAAAATTGCTACAAACTGATGTTGTTAGTGAAAGTGAAAACATCATAGAGTGTAGTTTGTTGCATATTACTGATACTATTATCATTATTATACTTTATAGTGTATGAATAAAATACTGGCATGATTTGAAGTTGAATTCATTCTTGTTATGTTGGAACGTCATACCACATAGTTATGATTTACAACAAAATGTGTGTGTGTGTGTGAGAGAGAGAGTGTGCACGGATGTGCCCATTGTGTGAATGTGTGCATATGTATTCGAGTAAACAAGTAACTGCTTTTTAGTACCCATTATTTCTGTTTTTCTCCAGGTTTCAGCATATTGCAAACAAGCTGAAAGTTGATGCTACGTCTGCTGTGGAGTCTGAGCAAGGGAAGGGAGATGGTGATGAGTCAGACTCTGATCCAGAGGGCGACGAAGATGAAGGGAAGAAGAAGAAGAAGAAAGTAGGGTTTCGTGACAGACGGGTGAGTCACAAACTTGGTCACTCTTTTCACTGGCTCTCAACAGTTATGAAGCAGATTTTGTCTGAGCTTGACAAATGTTGCTTTTTACAAAGTACTGTCAAACAAATTTTCTATTTCAATTTTGTTAGTGTATGCTTGGTCTGCTGTTTAGTTTTGTATTGCAGTTTGCATATAAAATTATTATGTACCATCTTTTTAATGATATGCTATTGTCATGGCCTGCACTTTCGCAAAAGCATTTTGCTTGTTAGAGGGACAAAATACATAATTAAAATAATGAAGTCAAGACACAGACAAACCATGAAAATCCAACATGTGAGGCACTCTTGCAGATCATTGGCTATGAGGATCGAATCCGCGCCTACTCCACCCCCGACAAGATCTTCCGTTATTTCGCCACATTGAAGCTTGTCAACAGCGGGGAGATTTTCATGACACCAGAGGACTTTGTGCGCTCCATCACACCCGGAACCAAGCAACCTGAAGGTGGGTGAATCTGACACTGGCCTATCCTGTATCACATGGTGATGGAAGGTGCAAGGCAGAAGCTTACTTGGTGGTTGGGACAGTGGCCTGGCCTAACCTGTATCACATGGAAATTTCTGTTGAACGTTTACTATTGGACGATTCAGGCGGGGTTGTTAACTCCCTTGACTTTTGCCTGGCATCGCTTAAGTCCCTTGGCTGCTTTTACTTCCGGTGCGTACTTTCTTCACAATAGAAGGCAGTGACGGTGAATTTGCGAATTTTATCCTGCCAACGTTAAAGGCATTTTTTGAGGCCCGTAGTCATAATGTGTCTGGAAATAAGCAATAACTTGTTGCTCGTGCTTTAGGATGCCCCAAAACGCATTTTTTCTACGAACTTGTGATCTTCTGGTCAGCCAAAAAACGATGCAAAGACACTTTATTTTCACCCTCCATTCCCTTTCCACAGTAATTTTTGCAACTGCAACAGTATTGGCATTTGTACTGCTTCGCAATTCTAGTTACAACTTCCACTGTTATACACAGCGTGAAGTAACGCCTACTCAGAAATCGGCCCGGAAGTGTGCTGCGACCTCTCGCGACTTCTTTGCTGAAAGATTACAAAGCGCATTCACTCTAGCAAACCAGCTTCGCTGAATCGCCCAATACCAGAACCTGTAGTTGCTGTGCGCTGATTGAGTGGTGTGTTCTGTGTGCAGGTCTGGGACTGGACAGCTTCAAAAAGTACGATCCCCAGGTCAGTCCTGTTGTGCACCACACTGGCTTTCTCTAGTACTGTAGCAGGCATGTTTTTCTAAATATTCATAAACAGTTCTGCTGCAGGTAGTAATACAAAAAAATAGAGGACATTTTTTTTATGAAGCAAAAATAATCCAAGACCTTTAGGCTTTACTGAGATAAATGATAAATTTTAGATAAGATTTTTCATACTTGGTTTCAGTTATTAATTATTTTTTTCATGAATCATCTGTCTTTTAGAATGTTGTCAGCACACTTGGGATGCCTCAGCCCTTCAACTGGAAATAAAACTCCCCTGAAATTGAAATATTGTCTGCATATCTTTTGGGGCCCTTGCACTTGCCCTGTTTGGTTGGCACAGTTTTGATGAGAAACTTTGCCATTTTTGTTTGTGTGTGTTGACTTTAGTTAAAGCTGCTGAAACACGCACTTTCCTTCATCACACTTTCTACATTTTATTTCACTCTTCAAGGTCTCCATACCACCCGGTCATTCTGACGTTAGTGGCAATGATTTTTTTACGATCATCATGAATGCAACTGCTAATAATCAGTGAAGACTTTTCTGCAGTGCCTGTTCACAGTAGGGACTCAGTGTTCACTAGGGACAGCTTTAACAACTCATTAACAAGGAAATGCCTTTTTGTCTTTGACAGCAGTCTGTGCGTGCTTTTCTGTATTTCCGTTATACATATATATATATTGTACATGACGTCTCATTTTGAGTGGAATATTTGCTGTGTTCATCTGTCAGTTTAGACACTACTGGTTTTGGCTTAATTGGCAGTTTAACAACACTGCAAAAACAATAACTGCATACCTCATCAGCTTCTTACTCTGAGTCTTGTTTTTTGTCCATTAAGAAACGTTTGGGTCTTTTGCACCTGATAAGCTTGCAGCGGTATGAGGTGTTTCACGTTAAGCATGCTATAATTACTATAAAGACGCTGCATGTTTGCAGGTAGTCTCAAAGGCTCTTCTTTTTCATGATCAAATGCTTAATGAGAGAGTGCATTTAGATCCACAGCAAGTTTATTTTCAGACTTGCAGGAAAGCAGTATGTGTTTTGTTCATCAGACCAAAGATATGTTAAAACAGAGGGGGAGTGTCCCAGTTTGGGCAGGCGGTATTTTCCAAGTGTGTAGATGTAGCCCAGCTGCTGTTAGCCCAGCTGAAGTGACTGTTCTCGTATGACAGAGAAATGGCAAATCAAATCTTTTAATGAGTTCAGTGAATTTTGTTTTGCTTTTTGCCTTCTTTTTTTCCAACTGTATACCAGGGTTTGACACAACAGTCCATTGTGTTACATCATAAGCTGATGCAGTTGAGCAGTTGCCCTTAACCATTAAAAATAAAGGAGGAAAATATGATGTTGATTTGGGATTCTTGAATATTTCTTCACCAGAGAAAAAGGAGGAAAGTGAGTGTCTAGTGTTCATTGTACAGCCACGAATTGTACACAGTGCATAATTCTGGTGCATTTTCTGTGATAGAACAAATGTGGGTATCTAACCAAACTGCAGACAGTATTATGTCAAACGTTGCATGAGGAATTCTGGGTGCATTCAGCTGTTTATGTGCATTCATGTTGCTTTGTGACAGAAATCACTGAATTGTATCTCGGTGAAGTTCTCCATAAGACCAAAAAATGTCCATTAAATTGTGCAACTAATCCAGCCTGGGTGACATAGTTTTTATAAACTCTAATAAAACAGCATTAAATGTAAGACAGTATAGTTGTAGGGTTTGCATGTTTGTATGTAGAAGAAGCCCTGGTGAAGAAATGTGGAGGACAGCAGTTTAGCAAAAAGCATAGGGTGGAACCTGCTGTGATGAGGTCAGAGGTCTAGCAACAGGCATAGGGTGGAACCTGCTGTGATGAGGTCAGCAGTTTAGCAACAAGCATAGCATGGAACCTGCTGTGATGAGGTCAGAGGTTTAGGAACAAGTGTAGCTGTGATGAGGTCTGAGGTTTAGCAACAAGCGTAGTGTGGAACCTGCTGTAATGAGGTCAGCAGTTTAGCAACAAGTGTAGCTGTGATGAGGTCTGAGGTTTAGCAACAAGTGTAGCTGTGATGAGGTCTGAGGTTTAGCAACAAGCGTAGCGTGGAACCTGCTGTGATGAGGTCAGAGGTATAACAGTTAGTGTAGCTGTGATGAGGTCTGAGGTTTAGCAACAAGCATAGTGTGGAACCTGCTGTGATGAGGTCTGCAGTAAAGAGGGTCTGAAGTTCCAAAGACAGTGCATTTGCACTGTGGAAACCTGTCAGAGGTGGGTTGGAGTGTGCATCGGCTTTTTTGGTGCCTGGAAACCACAGTGACCTGGCTTGACTGGAACGGAACGGAACTGTTTGCAGTGTCTGGGATGAGAATTAGTATGAGTGAGCCCTCCGCCTCATTTAGGCCTTTCAGCTGCTAGCTCTTCCTTGCTGACAGATAGCTATCGAAGCAACTGGCAGTCACAGCAGATACAGATAGTAATGGAAGCAACCAGCAGATACAGCTAGCCATGAAAGCAGCTGGCAGTCCCAGCAGATTCAGATAGTAATGGAAGCAACCAGCAGATACAGCTAGCCATGAAAGCAGCTGGCAGTCCCAGCAGATTCAGATAGTAATGGAAGCAGCTGGCAGTCCCAGCAGATTCAGATAGTAATGGAAGCAGCTGGCAGTCCCAGCAGATTCAGATAGTAATGGAAGCAGCTGGCAGTCCCAGCAGATACAGATAGTAATGGAAGCAGCTGGCAGTCCCAGCAGATACAGATAGTAATGGAAGCAGCTGGCAGTCCCAGCAGATTCAGATAGTAATGGAAGCAGCTGGCAGTCCCAGCAGATTCAGATAGTAATGGAAGCAGCTGGCAGTCCCAGCAGATACAGATAGTAATGGAAGCAACCAGCAGATACAGCTAGCCATGAAAGCAGCTGGCAGTCCCAGCAGAAAAATAGACTTTGCTGCCTCAGATACAGTGATGTGTATTCACTGTTGGAACTCAGAAAAATAGGAGGGCCGCTGGTGACTGCCACTTTGAGATCAGTTCAACTTTGCTGCCTTAAGCAGATCAAAGGGAAGACTCGTGGTTCGTGCTAATGCTATAAGAATGGAATAATGCAAAAGACACATATCACTTTTTCTCTCATCTAGTCCTGTTGGTTGAAAATTGATGCTTGGAAGTTGCAAAAATGTGACAGTGTCCAGCAGTCTGAGTCAGTGATGTCATGAAGAAAGCTACCGCGTGTGGCAGTAGTTTCCAACACATCAAAGCTGTTTCATGTGGCAGTAGTTTCCAACACATCAAAGCTGTCTCATGTGGCAGTAGTTTCCAGCACATCAAAGTTGTCTCATGTGGCAGTAGTTTCCAACACATCAAAGCTGTCTCATGTGGCAGTAGTTTCCAACACATCAAAGCTGTCTCATGTGGCAGTAGTTTCCAACACATCAAAGCTGTCTCATGTGGCAGTAGTTTCCAACACATCAAAGCTGTCTCATGTGGCAGTAGTTTCCAACACATCAAAGCTGTCTCATGTGGCAGTAGTTTCCAACACATCAAAGCTGTCTCATGTGGCAGTAGTTTCCAACACATCAAAGCTGTCTCATGTGGCAGTAGTTTCCAACACAACAAAGCTGTTACATGTGGCAGTAGTTTCCAGCACATCAAAGCTGTTGCATGTGGCAGTAGTTTCCAGCACATCAAAGCTGTCACGTGTGGCAGTAGTTTCCAACACATCAAAACTGCCTCGTGTGGCAGTAGTTTCCAACACATCAGAGCTGTGACGTGTGGCAGTAGTTTCCAGCACATCAAAGCTGTTGCATGTGGCAGTAGTTTCCAGCACATCAAAGCTGTCACGTGTGGCAGTAGTTTCCAACACATCAAAACTGCCTCGTGTGGCAGTAGTTTCCAACACATCAGAGCTGTGACGTGTGGCAGTAGTTTCCAACACACTGGCAGTAGTTTCCAACACACTGGCAGTAGTTTCCAACACCTCCCGAGACAGCCTTTCTCCTGCTCTTCACTGGTGAAGAACGAACCAGTGTGGCTGCGCCCTGAGAAGCACTGATTCAAAGCCAGGAGGCACTTCTTTTGTATTAATATTTATACAATGCACAGATGAAGCTTTTCAACATCTTTTGCTCCAGTTCCTGCAAGGTTAAAGGGGAGTCATTCACAGCAGGTTCTACTCAGTCAGAGAAAAAGATTATCAGATTTATGGAATTGTAACAGTCTTACTCAGATGACTGCCTGAAAATTTGTGTTAATGGATGTGATAATGAGTGTTTCGCCAGAAATCTGACTTAGGTATTGTAAAAACTCTGTTGACATTTTCTCCAAGACTCTGCATGCATTCAAGCTCTTTCAGACTTTGCACAAGCTTTACTCTCTGATACCAGTTTTGGTGACACCGGCTTGAGGTCAGTCTCATTGAGCTCTTGGTATGGTCAGTCTGCACGAGGCATTTTCTTAAGTAGCATGATTAGATTTAAAGGAGGTAAGAGATGCAGCCTCTTCCTCAGCAAGAAAGGCCTTTAATGTTGGCTTTTTGTTGTTGTTGTTTTTAACGCAGTTTAGGAAAGACCCCTGACACTGCCATGGTGAGACCGTAACACGTTCATGTCAGTTTCAGTGACCATGATGCAGTTTCAGTGAACCAAACAGATTTTAGTTTTCTGTATGTGTGGAGTGGGGGGCTTATAAAAAAAAAATCAATCTAAAAAGTGCTTATTTTCTGATTTTAAATATGGGTTGTCCAGGCATCAGCATTGTTTTTCTTGTTAGCTGTAACCAGGGCCTAATGACATCATTTTAAATGCACTTTGAGTGTGTAAATGCATGTTAGTATTACTGGTTGCTCATGGATAGTCGTACTTGTAGAGCATGATCAGTAGAAAAAACTTCAAACTCTGTGTCTGGCCACTTGACTGCAGTTTGAGATTGTCTCACCAGTAAGAATGAAACTTTATGTCAGTTTCTTTGTTTGTTTATTCTTCATTCATCAACCCCAGATTACTTGTTGGAATCTGTCAAAATTTGTATTGAGGTGACCTTGTGCAGCTGGCATGCTGTTCAAATCCAAGAAGTAACCCACCTGTCAAAAGGTTCTGATCAGAAAATGTCAAGTTTCTGAATCAGAAAACATAGCCCACAGCATCTGTTCTTGTTTTTGTTGTGGGGAGAATTATGTGGATGTTGTTCAGACGGAGAGTTCATACACTGCAGTACGTTACAGTACTGTTGGTATTCTGGTCTTTTTGTGTGACGTTATGTTGGGGAGGGGTTGTGACTTCTGTTTGACCCTTGTGATCACAAACCTGTTCCTGCGTTTCATTCTGCTGACTCCCAGCCCATGTTTTGTGACATCCAAGTTGTGTTCACATCCATGAATGTTCACAGTGACATTTAGCTTTTGGAGTCTGCAGCAGGTGTGTTCACATCCATGAATGTTCACAGTGACATTTAGCTTTTGGAGTCTGCAGCAGGTGTGTTCACATCCATGAATGTTCACAGTGACATTTAGCTTTTGGAGTCTGCAGCAGGCAGAGCAGTAAGGATGGTACTTCCAGTACCGTTTCTAGTTACTTCCTTTTGCAGTTTAGTTAGGTTTTGTCTCCTGAAAAACATGCATAGCTGCCAGTACCTGTAGTAAATGCGTGAAGAGTGTTTGTTAATTTTTTACCCCTCATAGTGATATATATTGGAATCACTTGTCCATGTGTCTGGGTTTTGCCTGGATGATATCATCTGAACCACTCAGCCTTTTGTCACTAAATTTGTGTGATGTGATACATCACCATGAGCCAGAGTGTCATGTGAAAAGATTGGTTTGGTATGGTAGTGGATCATCATGAGCCAGAGTGTCATGTGAAAAGATTGGTTTGGTATGGTAGTGCATCATCATGAGCCAGAGTGTCATGTGAAAAGATTGGTTTGGTATGGTAGTGCATCATCATGAGCCAGAGTGTCATGTGAAAACACTGGTTTGCTGTCTTCAGTGTTGAAGGCTCATAGGACCAAAAGAGTTCTTCTGACCTGCTGAAGTTGACCAAGTGCAAACAGAATGAGCATACAGTGACAGTAGCACCATAACATACGGTATTAATATGCACACAATGGGGGGTATTTTGTCGCACAAGGTTTTCATCTATGACAGTAATCAAACTGGCAAATCCTTAGAATAAAGAAAAAAAAGGTGTCTTCTATGTGTAAATTGTTTATTTGTTGTGTTGAAAGTTCTCTTTGTAAACATTAAAAGACAACGTGTTATTTGAAGTAGGTTGCACTTGGTGTGTTCAAATTTTTTTCATTTAATGCAAATGTTGAAGTAGAGCTTGAATTGCACAGGAAAAGAATGACTGAAAACACACGGCAAAGGTGTGAGGAGTTTTGGTTTACACCACCACCAGTTTTACGTGTTCACATTTACCACCGACAGCTGTAATATGATCTCTGTTAGTTTTACCAAAATATGTGTTCACCTGTGCTAGTTGTGACTCAATTTCACTCACCTTCCACCTATTTTCCCCCCCACATGTAGAAGGATAGCCTCAAAGAGTTGGTGAGTTAGTTTTCCTTCTCAAACCAGATCTTAGCTGCTTCAGTTTGCCTTTCTGTTTCATTTTCTTTCTGCTTTTACTTCATCAAAGCTGGTGCTCTTAGCCTTACCAAGGAAGCATATGTTTCTTTCACAGTTATATCCAACCAAAATGTAATGGTCATAATCATTCCAGATGTTGATTTCGTCAACATTGTTATTTAAATTGGCCTACTTACAATTTTCCACTATCAAGCTTGCTTGTAACTTGTAAGTGTGTGTTCTTCATAACTGTTCAGTGTCTGTTTATTTGGAAATATATATATATGTAGAATGTCATATATGTATGTATATGAGAAATGTAACAGGCTATTGCATTTAACAGTTTTTGGCATACCACAGCTAAGGTCTGGCAGAGAGAGAATGATTTAAGCTTTGAGAAGTTCTTGTGCAGTAATAGTACTAGTGTCCGTGTGTCCTGTTGATCACGTCTCACCGCGCACCCAGGTTTTCTGCACCTTTTCCTCCTCCCTGTGCATTTTGCTCAACTTTTATCATTTTTAGTTGAAATGCTGGACATTGTCAGCACCATTCTGGAGGCATTATTTATAGGCAGGGCTGCAGAAATACTCTCACTGGTCACTGGAGATGGGTAGGAAAGTCTCCAGTCGAGTCAAGATCCCAAACTACCAGCCTGTTGGGCAGCGTTAATGTTGCCTTCTGCGGTAGTGATTTGTGTGAATTTATAAAACTCTTTGGCAGCGATGGAGATATGGCCCACCTCATTTTTAGTGCAAACCTGGTTGAGTCTCAGTTGGAGAATGAATCTCACAATTCCACCATGATCTACACTTCAGTCTGGCAGCAAAATAATTTATTTTGATTACCATCTTTCTGACAGTTACTTCAGTATTTGCTTCCTTCTCTGATGTGTTGTTTTCCACTGAAACAGCAACAGAACAACCTCTGATGAAAAACAACTCAAAGGTGAAATTGTTTCAAAAATGGTAACTACCATTGATTATTTGGTAGCCAGATCAAAGCATGTGGCATTGTGAGATCCATTTTGTGACCAAACAGTAAAAATGAAGGGGGGGGGGGGGTTCACCATTGCCAACTTGTTAGAAGAAATCAGAACAGTGCCATCTGCAGGGTAATAACATCACCATGTTCAATTTCACTGTGAAAATGAGGCTGAGTGTGAAATAGATTTTTTTAATTTTTAAATCAGAACATTTTGGGGGAACAAATCTTGGGCCAGTAATCCTGCAGGCGAGTAGGTTTTCACTTTCACTAGCACGCTGTGCTGGTGGAAAATATTCAATTTCTGCAGGCCTGTATTGGGCTTAGAAAGTTCAGACCATATTTCAGACAGTCCCTTAGCTCCAGAACTAAACAGCTGCAGCAAACTCCTAGCCTTTGTTTGTGACCTTCCTTCAAGACCTGCCATACTCCTAGATCTCTGAAAACCGTCAGCTAACTGACAATTTTTCATTGGTGCTCAAATGGTAGTACGTTTGTATGCCTCCATGCTATGTTGATTCCACGGTCTTAGCAGCCCAGCTCTGTTGGAGGCTTCTGATGCATGGAGGTAAGTAGTGCCCCTTCAGTGGCATGACAGATTATGGAAGGGGTTGCAGGAAGGTGCCAGAAAGCAAGGCTTGGAGTGTGCAAGCGTACATTATCCTGGGGGGGGGGGGGGTTCAGACTGAAGTCACTTGAACCCAGAAACTTAGTATGGTGATGTGTATAATGTTAGTGGTTTAGATGTAATACCAGTAGTGGTAGTTTCTTGTTGGTTGGGATTTTTTCTCTCAGTTTTACATTCACTTTTTCTCATCGTTCTTTCTTTTGGTTAGTCTCATACTGTATTTTGTTTGGGAGAGGACTTGTGCCAAGCATATTGTACAGTCAAAGTGATTCAGATATGTAGGTGTTGTTGTAGCAACTTCTCCTCCATTGTTTTGTGCTTAGTGGGGAGTCTTGTGTTTTTGATTGATTGTCTTTGTGCTTTACAGTGGGTAGCACTGAGAGAGAAAGAGAGAGAGTGTGTATGAGTGTGATGAGTACAAAAGTCACCAAAAGGCTAAATTATTGTGGACCCCCCCCCCCCCCCCCCACTCCTCCAAATCTCAAATAGATATGCATTTACCACCCTCACCCCCACCCCACCCAAAAAGAGGGTAAATCTACTTTAAAATATCAGTGTTCATGTCCTGGCTTAGTACTTCCTGACCCCAAGAATTAAAATACATGTTCAGCTTTTTCCTCTTTTTTTTTGACTGTTAAACCAGCAGTTGGTCATAATGAGTTGTAACTAGTGTGTATTCATCTGCATCACTTGAACTGAGTCATTTAAAAACAAAAAAACAAAAAAACAAGTGTAGATTGTAGTTATTTGACAGCTAGATGTCATCTTAAAGGCCAGCGCTATAGAGGTCTTGCTGCAAAATGTTGACAAAAGATGTTTCTGTATAGAGGCCAAAACAGACCTGAAGTTTCAGTAATATAGAGAAGCACTGACTTGTGTGGAAGCTAACAAGGCATGTTTCTGCTGACATTTTCCTGAGTTTTTGCTATGTGCTAACACTTTGAAACTTGACTTCAAGGAAGTCAAAAGGCCTTTTTTTCCCTTCATGTAATCAGTGTGTTTGTGGAATATTTCTACCCATACTGACACTTCATGCATTTGTGTGCACTGTACATGTAATGCACTTGTTACAAGTGTATGTCACAAGCATATACACAGAAATAGGCAGACATTTCGAATGATGTGCACACATGACCCCTGAGCACATGCATACAGACATGCACACACATCCACTCGCATGCACAGGGGAGCAGGGATAGCTCTGTGGTAGAATGTCAAATTGAAAGGTCTTCTGTTTGAGTCCTGGCAGGAGCAGTGCCAGAATTTTCTTCTCCAGGGTCAACTTTCTGTACTGGCTCTTATTTCAGTATCAGTTCCACTCCCCTATTACTGCAGTAGCATGTAAAAGATGCTGGCCATTCTGCCAAAAGGGCAGGTAGCGTGTTACAGCCAGACCCAATGTAGGTGGCTTCAAATAATCACTGTAATCCGGTGCATGGTTGTATGGTGTACACAGAATGTGCACCAAGATGACAGCAGTTTGACATGGTGCCAGCCATGTAACAACCAAAGAGTGCTGTAAATGCCCCGCTTGGGTGGTGGTTATTTTTAAAGCATGCTGTGTGAAGCTGCTGTCAGCTGTTCTGTCACATGCGACTAGAGCGCAGTGGGTCTGATTGGAAGCAGAGGACAGTGCTGTATAGTTGCCACAGCGGGCACTTAGGGCTCATGCTGAGATCAGTTCTTTCTCTACTCCACATTTTCACAAAGGGTACTTCTTGTACTTCTCACATTTCACTAAGGGTTCTTCCTGTACTACACATTTTCACTAAGGGTACTTCCCACACAACACATTTTCACTAAGGGTACTTCCTGTACTACACATTTTCACTAAGGGTCCTGTACTACACATTTTCACTAAGGGTACTTCCTACACTCTGCACATTTTCACAAAAGGTACTTTGTGTACTGCACACATCTCCACTGAGGTTGCTGTTCCTGTACTACACATATGTCCTCTTAATGGAGTTGGAATTTAATTTTATGTCTGGTATGACTTTCATCCAAAACACAAGGGTCAGTTGAAAGCTACACAGAATCTGTGTGGGATTGGTCATGCATGTGGAATACAAATTCTGTGTCTGCTGAAGACATGGACCAGCATCTCATGTCTTGTCACAAGCAAGGCTGCATGACTGGGATGCTGTGTCTGCTGCCAGCTCAATCTCTTACATGAAATGCTAAAAGAGATTTACAGTCCTAATCAGTCATTGTTTTCTATTTTTTTTTTTTTTTTTTAGCTGTTGTTAAAAGCGAAGGGAATGCAAGGATGTGTTTTGTCTTGTTCTTTTTAACTTTAGAGGAAAACTCAGTATAGTTGAAGTGAGTGTTTGCATGTGGATGTGTGTGTGTGTGCTGACTACAGTCCACTTTGGAGTTGTTTGTTCCTGGCTGTTGAATGTTCTACGGTTTGTTCCTGGTTGTTGAATGTTCTACTGCTGTATCTGTGCTGTTGACTCACTGTTTCTAGTGGTGCAGTGGAGTGGTATTGAAAAGTGGATGTGCTTAACTTTTGTCTTTTATTCAGTCAATTGGCATTTATGTTTTGCTTCTTGGGTCTTTTGACTTGTGCTGTATTTGGTACACTGTGTCTTTACTTATGTATTCATTAAAAAAATAACAGTGGGGGGGTGGGGGGGGGGTGTTAATAAACTTGTATTAGTGTTATGATGTATAAACAGTATTTGTTTGCAACATCTAGTTGCTTTCCTTTCTCTTGTTGGTATAGTTATCCAGGGTTTGGTGTCATGCCCTTCATTCTGAGTGGACATTTTGAAGCTTTAGTTCATTCACTTTTGCTCAATCACTGTCTTATTCTTTGTCAGCCTGTTTTGTGCAGGTTTAATCTGTAAGCACCCATCTTTTCACGAATGATGCCTTTTACTGCAGTGTCCCTCTCTCAGAAGCAGCTTGCTTTGCGCTTTTTTAACTGACCCCTGGCTTCTAGCCTAACAGCTGTGGCCAAGCTTGAGGAGGTGGAGAGTAAACGACATAATGTGTATTCCAACTGTGCTGCACGCGGCACACACCCAGGGTGCAGGATCAGAGTTTTCAAAAACAGGACAGGCATGTGCTTAAAAGTGAAATGCTTGCATCACAATGCTATGTACTAGGACAGACTCTGGGCTTGTCTAAGGAGGTGTGTGTGTGTGCGCCAGCATTGACTGACTAAATTGCATCTGTCAGTTGGAGGCTGATGAGAGGTCAGTTTGCACCAAGCAAGCTTCAGAATGGCTAGAATTAATCAGAAGACTCATTAGATTAAGGAAGATGGGGTAAGAGTGTGGGTAAAAGGGAAAATGGCTGGTTGTCAGTCAGAACAACACTGTTATATAGGTAAATAACTGTGTGTTAAACAGATGATATGTGAAAGTTCCATTATGTCAGTCAGAACAACACTGTTATATAGGTAAATAACAGTGTGTTAAACAAATGACATGTGAAAGTTCCATTATGTCAGTCAGAACAACACTGTTATATAGGTAAATAACTGTGTTAAACAGATGACATGTGAAAGTGCCATTATGTCAGTCAGAACAACACTGTTATGTAGGTAAATAACAGTGTGTTAATCAAATGACATGTGAAAGTGCCATTATGTCAGTCAGAACAACACTGTTATACGGGTAAATAACAGTGCAGTAAACAAATGACGCGTGAAAGTTCCATTTGCTTGTTGAGGTGTAAATGTGAGGAGGAGTTCATGTATTATGAGCCATTTTGTCTCTTCTTATATTTGTGAGAAAGGCAAAGAGAAGGCATGAAAATTGGGTCACTTTTCAGAAGCACACTGTGATTGAGACCTGCCATGGACAGGTAATTTACCCTGACATTTCAGTGCAGCATTTTTTGGTTATTGTTATTTGAGGATGGTGACTTTAAAGATGGCTGGACCTCTTCTTTTTCATGGGGTTTATTGTACATATATATATATATATAGATAGGAATCACCCCCACCCCCATCCATCCCACCCACCCCCTTTTTTGTTTTGTTTTTGCTGTTGTTGGGCAGATTTACATGAAAAAGTGAGTATGTAATGATCACTGATACACCATCCAGGTAGCTTTCTGGGGCTGTCACACATTTAAATGGTGTGATTTTTCTTGTCTCATTCCAGCTGTTCTCGACACCGTAATGTAGTAACTATCATACTGTGCACAGTGTTAGTGCTATGCAAGTTAAAGGTTTGTATTCTTCCAATGGCCTTGACTGTCTCAAGATCACGATGGCCTGGAGTAATAAAGTTGAAAGTTGTATTTCTCAGTGAGGTTTTAGGATTGAGCTCAGGCTTTGAGTGAGTGTTCATTTGTGTTTAATGCTCATTTGACAGCTTGATGTCAGTTGTGCATAATGTCATTTTGATCTGATGTGATAAAGGTAAAAGGTACATACACAGCATATGGGTATGGCTCCATAAAAGGAGTGACTTTTGCAGGCAAAAGTAAACGTGGTGCTTAACGTCCACAGAAACCTTTTGCAGTCACATGTACAGTATATAATTCAGCTCCATTGAAGAGGTGACTTTCACGGCCATATATACAGTATATGTATGATTCCATTAATGCAGGGACAGTTGCATATTATTTCAGATCCTATGCAATTTGAATGGCCTTTTTTTCCCCTTCTGTTCTTTGAATTGATTTGTCAAAACAACCCGAAAAGACCAAGATTGATGAAGTTATTCAGTGGAGACAGTTAATTCTGTTTTGGGATGTGGGTCCTTTGAGCATTTGCTTTTTATTGTGTTTGTTTTTTCGGATGAATTTTCATGACAACGGAAAGATTGTGCATACCTCTTTTCTTTCCCTTCTGAAAAGCAAGATGTGACCAAAGTGCCATCTTTCATATTGCAGTTTGTATTGCTGTTGTTTTATTAAATGGAATATAAGAAAGACAAATACTCATAAGGTAGGACTGAATTCCACTCACAGCAAACCTACACACTTTTATCTGGGGTTGTGGGGTGACTTTTGTACCTTTAAGTAACATAAAATATGTAATAAAGTTATTGTCAGTATTGAAGCCATTTAATTTCTGTGAGGTACCTTTCTGCACTTACAGTTTGTTTTTGATTTTCTCCTTTGTTACATGCTGAACTGTTTCCTATTTTCAGAGAGCTCGAATGCACACGGACACGACAAGCATCGGCCAAGACAGCATTTTCTACAAGCTGGGGGAGCATGGCCTCATATCTTTCTCAGACTACATCTTCCTTCTCACCGTTCTGTCAAGTAAGTCATGCACTTGGCTAACAGGGTAACATGTGGCTAACAGGGTTCCGTGTCTTTTAAAGGGGACATGATCTGCCCTTGGCTTTGAAAGTCTGTGAAAAATGAATAAATCACCTGAGATCTTTGTAAGTTGCCTCCGAAGACATTATGGTAGAGACAGAAATCCTTGGAGAGCAAGATTGTACTTTTGCCACGTTTTACACTGTCCTCACCAGAATGACCTGCATTGAAACAGAATATGTCATCTCTATTTACCATTTCACTACTCACGGTGGGCAAAGACATAAACTATTGTCTCTCGACCAGCAGTCGTCTTGTTACATGTGCCTGGTCCTGTGTGGTGATACTTGGTATTCTGTATGCTGGACTTGGAAGTGCAGATAAAAAAAATTAAGGTATTGCTGCTTATTCTCCAGCTCCACCAAGGAACTTCGAGATTGCCTTTCGGATGTTTGACATCAATGGAGATGGAGAACTGGACCTTGAGGAGTTTCAGAAGGTAATGTGTTTGGCTTTACAACCAGGATAACTGCTAGCCTTGTGGGGAGCATCAGAGAGGTGTACTGGCTACACGCAGTCAGGGACTGTTATGTTCTTTTGGTAAAGAATCAGACACTACCCAGTTTGGTAGGCTGAGTAAAGGTTACAAAATAACACTGGTACATATTTGCTTGTGGTTTGGTAGGCAGAGTAAAAGTTACAAAATAACACTGGTACAGATTTGCTTAAGGTTTGATAGATGGAGTAAAAGTTACAAAATAACACTGGTACAGATTTGCTTAAGGTTTGATAGACGGAGTAAAAGTTACAAAATAACACTGGTACAGATTTGCTTAAGGTTTGATAGACGGAGTAAAAGTTACAAAATAACACTGGTACAGATTTGCTTAAGGTTTGATAGACGGAGTAAAAGTTACAAAATAACACTGGCACAGATTTGCTTGTGGTTTGGTAGGCCGAGTAAAGGTTAATTTTCTGAAGAAACTAGCGTTTCCTTTTGCCACTGTGGGAAACAGGTGCAGGAAGTGATTCGGAACCAGACGTGTGTGGGGATGCGCCACCGGGACCACGTGACAACAGGCAGCGTGGACCACGGGCTCAGCTCCTCCCTCCTGTCCTACTTCTTCAACAAGGACGGCAAGAAAAAGCTGACGCACAGAGACTTCCTGGACTTTCAGCGGCAGCTACAGCGAGAGATTAACAGAATCGAGGTGGGTCCTGCATGACATTGACAGAACTGAGGTGGGTACGGCTTGACATTGACTGAATCAAGGTGGGTACTGTGCAAGATTGACAGAATTGGGATGGATACTGCAGTGTAACACACACACATATGCTCTCATGCAAGCATATACCCACACCTAACACATATGCATTCACGCACACACGCACACTTAGACACTTAAACACACTCACTCTGAGAGTGAGGGTGAGAGGTCTCAGTGAATGAGATCAGCGAGGTGACTGGTTGCCATCGCAGTGTGGGTGGTGGTATGTAAACGTCAACCCACACAAGGGAGGTAAATTGCCTGGGTAGGTGGAAGGTAATGCACCTGACGGCCAGTGTTGACACTGGATGAACAGGTGATGACAGAGTCAAGGAGGGCCATGTCGACACAGGATGAACAGGTGACGACAGAGTCAAGGAGGGCCATGTCGACACAGGATGAACAGGTGACGACAGAGTCAAGGAGGGCCATGTCGACACAGGATGAACAGGTGATGACAGAGTCAAGGAGGGTCATGTCGACACTGGATGAACAGGTGATGACAGAGTCAAGGAGGGCCATGTTGACACTGGATGAACAGGTGATGACAGAGTCAAGGAGGGTCATGTCGACACTGGATGAACAGGTGATGACAGAGTCAAGGAGGGCCATGTTGACACTGGATGAACAGGTGATGACAGAGTCAAGGAGGGTCATGTTGACACTGGATGAACAGGTGATGACAGAGTCAAGGAGGGTCATGTTGACACTGGATGAACAGGTGACAACAGTCAAGGAGGGTCATGTTGACACTGGATGAACAGGTGACAACAGTCAAGGAGGGTCATGTTGACACTGGATGAACAGGTGACAACAGTCAAGGAGGGTCATGTTGACACTGGATGAACAGGTGACAACAGTCAAGGAGGGTCATGTTGACACTGGATGAACAGGTGACAACAGTCAAGGAGGGTCATGTTGACACTGGATGAACAGGTGACAACAGAGTCAAGGAGGGTCATGTTGACACTGGATGAACAGGTGACGACAGAGTCAAGGAGGGCCGTGTGGATGGAGTGCCTGTTAACTACCCAACTCTTTTTCAATGGATGAAAAAACAAATTGACTCAAGATTTTTGCAGCATTTTTTTTTCTTCTATGTAGCAGGAATTGTGTTGGTGTTTTAGTTTATGTAGCAGCAGTTGTATTGGTGTTTTAGTTTATGTAGCAGCAGTTGTGTTGGTGTTTTGGTTTATGTAGCATCAGCTGTGTTGGTGTTTTGGTTTATGTAGCATCAATTATGTTGGCGTTTTAGTTTATGTTGAACACAACTGGTGATGTTGGAGTGGTGTTGATGTAAACTTGTAACAACCCTTCTCTTTTCTCAGGAAATTTTCATATGGTTTATTTTGATCACTGGCTGTTTCCTGTGGTATGTTCAGTTTGACCGCTACTCTGAAGACGGCAAAACGATCTCTGAGAAGGACTTTGGCAACATCCTGCTGACCTACGCTGGCCTCCCGTCCAAGAAGATGGCTCGCATGCTGAAGCGTGTCAAGAAGAAATTCAAAGATGAACCTCAGGTATTGCAACTTTACAGTGTGTGGAAATGTACTACTTCTCCCCCCCCCCCCCCCCCCCCCCACCACATTTTTATTATTTTTATTTTTACTTTACTTCCCCCCCTCCCCCTCCTGCAAGGGAAGGTCTTGCAGAGAAAGAGATTTTTATTGTTGTTGTTGTGGAGGTTGATCTACCTTCATACTGGCCTGTATAGGAGGTGCAGGGGAAGCAACATTGAGCTTGAAACTTAGGTTTTCTTGGACATGTACTGGGAAATGCAGTGAGGCCCAGAGTGCTTGTGTAGTATCAACAAGGAAAGGGTCAGTAGACATCACACGTCATAAGGGGCGTTTGACTAGGTTTTCAGCTGAGGACGGAGAGGCCAACTTTAGCCCATGTGTAACACACATAGGGTCAGTGGATCAGTGTTCGACTAGGTTTTCAGCTGATGGTGGAGAGGCCAACTCAAGTCCTTGTGTGTGTTGCCAGGGTATCAGTTTTTGACTAGGTTTTTGGCTGAGGATGGAGGGGTCATCAAGGCCAACTTTAGCCCTTGTTTGTGTTGCCAGGGGATCAGTTTCAAGGAGTACCTGGCTTTCTGGAAGTTCCTGAAGAGCATCAACGATGTGGACACGGCCCTCAGCTTCTACCACCTGGCTGGTGTCTCCATCGACAGAGGTAGGTCATCTAAGTGCGGTTTCGTCATCACTGGTGTCTGCCACTCAGTGGCCTTTCCATCAGTGCATAAACAGGGCATGTCATACTGTATGGTGTATGCTGCATAACATCTGTATGGTGACACACTAGGTCATGTAGTGATATGACTGCATGATTGAAAGTGGATCATAGCAGTGATTTGGTCTGCACAAAGTCTTAAAATTTGGGAATTGGACACGCTGTTCGTATACAGTCAGAACTACTGTTGTGTAGCATGGACAAGAATATAATACTGTTACATGTATGTTTGTTTCAGAGACGTTTTGCCACGTGGCCAAAACAGTGGCGATGGCAGACCTGACAGAACATATCATTGATGTCGTGTTCACTTTGTTCGATGAAAATAGTGAGTACGGTGAAATGACTAGCTTGGAACAAAGCAGAAGAAATAGATGTGACAAATGAAGCTACCTTCCCTTGTGAACTTTCAGTAGCCCATGGCAGCAAAAATGACATCAATAAAAAGCACTGCCCTGGGTCTGTGGCTAAAAACTGAAAATAACTTGGAAAAATATGAACAAATTTAAGGTGTACACTTATTGGTGTTTGAGTGACAACAGAATGAAAATGTATATGTGGTGCATTAAAAACTGCCACACCAAACCTTGGATATTCACAGCAGTAGTTGTGTTTCATAACAGCATGAGGCTTCTTTTGTATTTCGTTCCCCTTCCCAAGACATTTTCTTCTACCTGCTGAACAAACCCCGTTTTGAGAAGGCTACTTGCTTTAGGTCATGTGCACTTGCCTCATCCATCATCCTGTGAAGTGGTAAAAGCTTGGAGCAAAGTGGTAAAAGCTTGGAGGAAAGTGGTAAATGTTTGGTGCAAAGTTGTACAAGTTTGGAGGAAAGAGGTAAAAGCTTGGAGCAAAGTGGTAAAAGTTTGATGCAAAGTTGTACAAGCTTGGAGCAAAGTGGTAAAAGCTTGGAGCAAAGTGGTAAAAGTTTTGGTGCAAAGTTGTACACTGGAGTTGTCAAGCATTATGCCATGTGTTTCCTTTGACTCAATGTCCTGGCAGTAGCCCCAGCAACAGAACTCGCTGCACAAGCTCTCTAGAGGCCAAAAAGGGCCACCGTAGTCATTGTAGATTTCACAGGTACTTTTGCCAGGAATCAACAAAAGCAGTTAATTAGAACTCAAAAGCTGTCACATGAACACAACAAAGACCTGAATCACCTGTGGTAACTCACCTGGCATGTGAGTAAATACAAGGTACATAATCTTCACCCAAGGTACACTCAGCTTTGCTTGTATATAATACAGAACATGTTGACATTTTTGTTTTCTTTAAAAAGAGCCCAAACCAATTGTGCGCCTGTTTCAGATGATGGAGAGCTGAGCAACAAGGAGTTTGTGTCTGTGATGAAGCGCCGTGTGATGAGAGGTCTGGAAAAGCCCAAGGACACTGGCTTTGTCAAGCTGCTGAACGCCATGTGGAAGTGTGGCACCTCCACCACCACCTTTCTTGATTAGAAACTGTACACTCTCCAACGCCTCAGGACCCAAGTTGCCCTCTCCTCAGCAGTTTGTATGCCTGTGGCAACAGGGAGGATGTTCTGTGACGTTTGTCAATCGGCATTATGTACAAAGTGGCCAGGAGTGCATTTGGGTCATACTAGAAAGCACTTTCCACCTCTCTTGTAGAATAAATCTTCTACAAAAATGACACACCCAACCCAAGTGAAAACGTGTTGCTAGTGTTTGCTTTCAGTGTGTTGCAAACTGACTGTGGCAGTTGCACTGGTTCCCCACGTCCTTTCACTGCCACTTATGGCATGTAGTCCAGGCTGCAGTTTCAGAGGTTAAAGCCACATTGAATCCCTGGTGTCAAGGTCTCGTGTTTCGTCTCCACTAGATTCTTGCTTGCTTGCTGGAGTGACACAAGGCCACTTGTGGCTCTGGACAGGGAGAAGGAGAACGGTTTTGTCCAAGTAAGGGGAAATGCTGTATTTTCACCGACAGTGTCAGTGATGCAGTTCTGTGCCACCGTTATGTTAACCAACATCCAGAGACCATGGTTTTCTTCCTTCAGATTACTAAAATTGTTTCCGAAAATCGTTTCAGTGGTGTCAGAGGTATCTGCATGAACCTTTGATATTGGTACACCCCTGCCTTTTAATTGGAGGTGGAAGTAGTTATTGCAGGTACTTGAGCACACTAACACATTTTAAGCTTAGGTACACTAGAATTCTCCTAATTATTCCAGTCACCTTTCAGCATATTCATGCTCACCTTGTGATATTAATTTAGATGTAGTTTCTTTTGACTAAACATTTCCTTGTGTGTTTGTTCAATTCCATCTGCAATATGTACAGCCATTTCATTGCTTTTACGTGGATTTCACCAGGTAACAATCTTTTTAATTTCCCTTTCTCTTTGACACTTGTGAAGTGTAAGTTCAGCTGCAGTTTCCCTAGCTTGCTTCAATTGTTTTAACCATTTGTGTAGCCATACCCTAGCAGTGGCTGGTTTGTAGCGTCTCATTAGCAGTTTAGTGCAAAATGAAGCATGTAGTTCTAGGTCTTTACTCTGCAAACAGTAGTTTATCTACATAGTTTTCAAACACAAAAGGACATGTGATAAACAGTCATTACTGACATCAGCTTGCAGATTCATGCAATTGTCGATGTGGTGCTTTGATGGCCATTATTTAGCACGACGACCCATTTTGATTCGGTAGGGAGAAAAAAAAGGCACTGATACAGTCGTTTCTATAGAATTTGTGAGTGCAGATAAATTTGTCAAAATTTGTTTTGTTGCTGGTGCTATTGTTTGTAAACCTTGCACCACTCTGGGACAAAACATATAGAGATCACAAAGACACAAAAATCATCCTCACCTGCATCTTGTAAGATTTATAATTACTGTATTACTAATGTTCATCTATCTGTGCTTTTGACAGCCAGCATTATTGTCCTTGTTTTGCCATCTCCTGTATATTGGAACTGTTAATAAATTTTTCTAGGATTCCTTTCGTTTTGGCTCCTGTTCTCACTTTTGTTTTTACTTTACTAAAGGAGAGTGGCGAGATGTTTGTGTGATGATGAAAAGTTTACTCCTGGGCGATGCAGTAGGTCATCCATTGGAACAGCCAGGGGGTGACAGGGGATAGTGGGGACTGCAATGTGCTTTGGGATTTTTATCTAGTTAGCGTGGACTGTTGGGGAGGGCGAGGGCTGCAGCAGCATGGTAAGACGATGCCAGCAAACACCCGACAGCCACAACCTGGTCCTCTTTCCCTCCAGCTGTTGGTCAATGCCAGCAAACACCCGACAGCCACAACCTGGTCCTCCTTCCCTCCAGCTGTTGGTCAATGCCAGCAAACACCCGACAGCCACAACCTGGTCCTCTTTCCCTCCAGCTGTTGGTCAATGCCAGCAAACACCCGACAGCCACAACCTGGTCCTCCTTCCCTCCAGCTGTTGGTCAATGCCAGCAAACACCCGACAGCCACAACCTGGTCCTCCTTCCCTCCAGCTGTTGGTCAATGCCAGCAAACACCCGACAGCCACAACCTGGTCCTCTTTCCCTCCAGCTGTTGGTCAATGCCAGCAAACACCCGACAGCCACAACCTGGTCCTCTTTCCCTCCAGCTGTTGGTCAATGCCAGCAAACACCCGACAGCCACAACCTGGTCCTCCTTCCCTCCAGCTGTTGGTCAATGCCAGCAAACACCCGACAGCCACAACCTGGTCCTCCTTCCCTCCAGCTGTTGGTCAATGCCAGCAAACACCCGACAGCCACAACCTGGTCCTCTTTCCCTCCAGCTGTTGGTCAATGCCAGCAAACACCCGACAGCCACAACCTGGTCCTCCTTCCCTCCAGCTGTTGGTCAATGCCAGCAAACACCCGACAGCCACAACCTGGTCCTCCTTCCCTCCAGCTGTTGGTCAATGCCAGCAAACACCCGACAGCCACAACCTGGTCCTCCTTCCCTCCAGCTGTATTGGTCACCAGCAGAAGTGGCAGCAGCCACCACTGTTCTCACCAAGCCAGAGTTGAAATTCCTGAGCTGTGCCGAGAGGGTTGAAGGGACCCGCCTTCCTAAACAGGTTCTGAACAATGGGGTGGAGAAATTGAATAGTTTTTAAATGCCCTGCTGATCTTGACAGCTTTGTAGGTTTCCCCCCTCACTGCACCGAAGGTCATTTTTCATGGACTGAACATGCAGTCATTCATTCATATTCACAGGTATTTCAAACAAGATTTTCTTTCTTTTCCTCCTCCGATTATTAACCCTATCCAGATTATTAACCCTATCCAATCAATGGGGGGAAACACTCATGATTTTGGAAGGTTCAGAAATTATGGCAATGTTCACTGCTCAGAACAGTGAACAGGAACTGACCACAGCACTCACACTAGTTTTGCTGCGTCTTTTTATTGTGAGGAGGGCATTGTGCAAAAAAAAACCTGGGTAGTCAATGTCACAGCGATGGCTGATACAATCAAAATGCGAACTTTGATTAAATCTTCAGAACAATGATTCTTTAGCAAGCAAATTCAGTTTAACGATACATCACCACAGCCAAAATGTTCAGTGAAGATGTGGGATTGGTGCTGCAGTTAGGGTCACGTGAAATGTTCAAAATTTCAATTAGGTTTGTCTAGATGGCATCTTTTGAAGTTTTTGTAACCAAACTCGGCATGTTGATGAATCGTCATCAGGGCAGTTTCAGTTAGGGCTCATAGACTCAAAATATGACTGCTTCTGTATCTTTTGATCAAGGTCAACGTGAAGGTTTAAAAGTAATGAATGACAAAACCATGTATCTTCATAGCCAATCTTTTGTAGCCAACTGTAGCACGGTGATGCATCACAATGAGCCAGAGTGTCCTGGGAAGATTGTATTGCTATCCAGGTCAAGGTCACAGTGAAGGCTCATGACGTCAGAGGAGCAAGATCATGATCTAACAGATATTTACTCAATGTGTGCACCCAGAGAAGCATGATCATGATCCAGGCACAAAGGATCATGATCTAACAGGGGCCGACTCAACGTGTGCACGCAGAGGAGCATGATCACGATCCAAGAGATGATGACTCAATGTGTGCACCCCAGAGGGGCATGATTATGATCCAGACTCAACGTGTGCACCCAGAGAAGCATGATCAGGATCCAGACAGAGGATCATGATCTAACAGGCCGACTCAATGTGTGCACCCAGAGAAGCATGATCAGGATCCAGACAGAGGATCATGATCTAACAGGCCGACTCAATGTGTGCACCCAGAGAAGCATGATCAGGACCCAGACAGAGGATCATGATCTAACAGGCCGACTCAATGTGTGCACCCCAGAGGGGCATGATCATGAGCCAGACAAACTCAATGTGTGCACCCCAGAGGGGCATGATCATGAGCCAGACAAACTCAATGTGTGCACCCCAGAGGGGCATGATCATGAGCCAGCCAGACTCCTTGTGTGCACCCAGAGGAGCATGATCATGAGCCAGACAAACTCAATGTGTGCACCCCAGAGGGGCATGATCATGAGCCAGACAAACTCAATGTGTGCACCCCAGAGGGGCATGATCATGAGCCAGCCAGACTCCTTGTGTGCACCCAGAGGAGCATGATCATGATCCAACTGATGCTGACTCGACCTATGCATCCAAGAGGGCAACACCACAATCTTCAGTCCTTGTAATCCACACAACTGACCACATTTATGTTCGGACAACATGCATTCAAAACACCTTTACTTCATTTCGTACACCTTACTGCCCCCCAAATCCTGTGCAAGTCTGAAAAAGAAGTGCAAGTTTCAGATGGACAGCAACACTTCAGCACACTACAAAAGCCAACAACGTTATACAAAAAGATAACCAATTTTAATGCAGATGTGGGAAATTACTAGAACAGCATGCAGTGAAATGAGCCCTTCATTACACATTGTGCCAAGCACATGCATACTTTTCAGAAATGACATGAAGATGGACATTCTGGAATCTTTTATGATGAACAAAAAGTGATTTAATGAAGTTTGTGTGGAGACAATGATAAAAATGTATGATCAATTACTAATAATTTCAAATCTGCTAAAGCAACCGGTTTTGTATAACAAAATGAGAGAGAATACCAAAATTGTTTTAGTACAATAGATCTGTGAAGCTGCTACATAGACACAAATCAGTCTGATGATGATGAATAGATTTGAAATATGAACTGGCAATGCATACGAACCCTTGCAGGACCCCTAATGCTCAACAGAGGAAACGAAGCTTGTCAATCTAAGCAAATGGACAGGTAAAAAAACACACAGCTATTTCCAACCTTTGACTGCTCAAACCAACAGTCACAAAACAACAAAAAGAACCATGATCTTACAATGCACCAAAAATGAGCAAAACTTCAAAGTCATTTTCAACTAAGTATAGCAAGTGAGTCACAAGACCACAGTCAAAACTATAACGGTAAACCTGTCCTTTCAGTTTGACCACAATCACAACTTGGAAAATGTTTGCAGCTGCAAATTTAGAAAAGAGATACACATTCAAAGCATTTTCTCACATACACAGTAGTTAAGAGTCTTTGCATATGTACTGGAAGTAGTTACTGAAGAAGTTAAATTGATGAGAAGCAAAATTTCAATGCTGCTACACTCAAGAATATAACTAAACATAAACGGTAAACTCAATTCCACCATAAGAACAGCGAAATTGAGGAATTCTTTTAGTTAACCAGTCCAACAACAACGAAATAGGGTGCGGGTGGGGGACATATAAAAATATCAGTTTCTGAGAAGCACACATCTTTTGTAGATTTCCAGACCTTTTGAGTGGTGAGAGTCCTGACTTAATAAACTTTGTGGGCAGTTGGTTCAAATGTCATATAGTAAATGTTTCCCAGTTGTCAATACAAGTCCCCTCATTACCTGCAGAAGCACTGTCACCGTTGTCAACAAATAGCATGTAGAGGTGTTGTCCGTCTTTCCTTCAATGGGTTGACAGGACAGGAGACTTTCATAGCCATGTACTGCTGTCTGACCACTCAGTGCAATGGGTTGACAGGACAGGAGACTTTCATAGCCATGTACTGCTGTCTGACCACTCAGTGCAAAATGCCACTGCGACGCTTCTAGACGCAGGAAACGGCAGCAAACACAGTCTGACTGTACTGTCACTGTTAGTGCGTGACTGTGCTTCAAAGCCTGAGACGGAGTGTGCAACTGGGAATACTGCTGGACATCACCAACAAAATCTTAGACACTATATATAGGCAATCCCTAACAGAGAATACACAGACTGTCTTTTTATCTGCACCATTTGTACAGCTCCCCAAGTCCTTCAATGCACAAATCCAGAGTCTCAATGACCTGACATGGATGTCTGCAGAATACAAGCTTGTAACACAGGACACAAATGTTGTGAGAGAATATATGTAGTATCAGAATATCTGGTGGCAGTAGGAACATAAGTGTTGGGATAGAACAGATGTAGTGGTATCAGAATATTTACTGGCAGTAGGAACATGAATGTTGTGGGCACAATATATGGACAGATGTACAGTAAAACCTCCAGGTAACACTTCTACACAGAAGTGTTATTAATGTCTGAGAAAAAAACCAAGTTGTGCTAAGGTCATTTGCAAAACATGTCTGCTACATGCAACTGTTAAAATACATCAGTGTAGTTGAAGTAAAACAAAAATCCACAATTCCCTTTTACACTTGACCCCCAGCCTGTCAACTGCACTGGGATTGAAGTAACAAACTTGCACTTGTACCGTTTCCAGTCCTGTTGTGTGTATAAGCTACTGCTGTTTACAAGCTGAAGGAGTTTGACAGTGACATTTTTGATTAGTAATGGTGACTTAGATTTCAACTTTAAGCATATCTTATTCCAACTTTAAACAGTCTTTATGGGTCTAGCAAGGATTTTGTTTAAAACAGTAAACTAGCTTCAATCGATCTGATTTAATACAACTGACATAACTTCAGACAATTTACTTCTCTGATACGCTTAATTTTAGTTTTTGGGACTATAAGCACATGGCCAGAATGCAAACAAGCACATAGCCAGAATGCAAACAGACTACTAGTATAGCTCCTTTTCACATTTCTCTTTTGCCGCAGGTGTCCCAGCAACCCCTAGTAGGAAGGATGGCGACTCTGTGGCTATCCATGGCTTCACTCAGTTGCTGGTCGTAACAGGCCTGCACTTCCTTGAAGTGCTGGCTGGGTGGTGGAGTGCTCAGAAAGCCGTGTAGTTGGGGTTCTGCATGTTGCCCATATTGCTGCTGCCCATGCCGTTGTAGCCACCACCATCCATGAAGTTGCTGTTCATCCCTGGCAACACACATATCTAAGTGGTCAGGGTTAGTTTACAGAAAATGCCCTGAAGCTTGTTGACCTGCCTCTAGCAAAGCTCATGCCTGTCAAATGCACATCTGAACTTAACATTAGCTTACACTACACCGACATCCCCCCATTCAAAATACAACATACGTGGAAACATAGCACACCGACATCCCCCCTCGTTTAAAATGGTATATACATGGAAACATAACAATCACGCTGAAAACACTTACAGAGAAGCTGCGCGTTTGCCTAACATGTTGACATTTCTTCTACTTCGATTCATATCAACCATTAGGATGAATCGCACTCTACACAGCAACCAACCGCTCCTAGAAAATGAAGCCCCCACCTCACGCCAACATCTGCTGTCGGTTCAGCTGACTGAACATCAATGACCACTCACCTCCACCATAGCCACCACCGCCTCCCATGTTGCTGTTGCCCATGCTGCCGCCTCCCATGCCATAGCTGCCTCCACCGCTGTTGTTGTTGAACTGCTGTCCAGGTCCAGAATTGAAGCTGTTGCCATAGCCTCCACCTCCCCCACCCATTCCAAACCCACCCCCGGTGTTGCTGCCATAACCTCCCCCAGAGTTGCTGCCGAAGTTTCCGCTGCCGCCACCCATGTTGTTGGCCGGGAAACCACCCCCCATGTCTCCTCCATAACCACCGCCGCTACCATCAGCACATCCACGCGAGTTGGCCGTGGAGTTGAGGAAAAGTTCAATGTAGCGATGTTCTGAAGTCAAACAACAACATCAGTATTTAGTTAAGGACAGGGACATAGATGACCGACATAAACAATGAAACAGCTACCAGTCTCCATTTCTGTACAAACCTATGAAACACAATTTTTAAAATTTTGACTACCTTCCTGTCCCCCCATTGGTAATACAGTCTTGATATAAGGGCTAATTCTTCTACCCCTCCCCCCCTCCAATGTACATTTGCTTCATTTCCATGACAAAAAGCTGAAGGACAAAAACTGTGTGCCTGAACACCTGTTTCATGTGTCCAGCATTTCTCAGATAATGCCACTGCAAACTCATTTTTCACATGCCACTGCAAACTATGTCTGAAATATCAAACACCAGTGAGAGATTTAACACCCACAAAATGAGGCAGAACAGCAAAACTGGATAGAAGGCATATAGTAGTATACTGACTGTTTTGGAATCAGACTGTTGCAGGGTAAAGACCATGTTAGTGCAAAGTTGCAAATACATGCACAAGTCATGGAAAGCCTTCTGTCCATAACAATGTCAGTACCTCTCAGACAACACTTGCACCTGATCAGATCAGAAGTGAGAAAATACCAAATGCACTTTTGCTTGACGCCTAAAATTTGGTTTGTCCAAAAGCAGAATCTTAAATCATGTTTGTCATTATTCAAAGTCGAAAAGATCAGGATCCTGCTTTTTATAGTCATCAGTAGCCAGACAAGCACACGTCTTTGCATGTAATCCCATTGCTTTCATACAGTCTTCCCCACCACCACCCTCCACCACAAGGGATTAGCAAGCAAGAACACGGAATCCTCTGAATATCCATTTTTACGTTCCCCGTCTTTGTGCAGATGAAAAAGAGAAGTGTAATAACTAGGTTGTTGCAAAAACTGGAGACGTACGCATGTTAGCTCTGTGTTTCTTCATGGCCTCCATGGCTTCCTGGTGGGTGGCAAAGTCCACATTGGCCTCTCCTGTTCGACGGCCATCTCCTCCATACTCAAATTCCACCCGAACTGGCTGCAGAGGTGCAAAGAACTGAAATCCAGGAGAGAAAAAAAGAAGAAGGTAAGTTTAGAATGCACAACAAAAACAACGTGCCCCATAATGAAACAAGGATGCATAATCATGTAAAACTGATCAATACAAACTGCTTCAAAAGAATGTCAAAATAATTGCACCCACATATGCCGGTACACAAGTGTGAACTCACATCAAAGACATCTTGTTCAATGGCAAGGAAAGGCATGCCACGCATGTGCACCGAGTGTCCCGTCTTGCTGATGTAGTGACTGCCTGGGGGACCCCGCGGTCTGTCATCCATCATCATGCCACCCTGCATCCGGCCACGAGGAGGACGCATTCCACCTCGCCCTCGGTTGCCCATAAAGTTCATGTTTTGGAAGCCCATGTTGTAGTCCTCAAAGTCATCCTCGTAGAAACCTGTATACCAACAACATACTGTGAAAGTTCTTTCATTATTTGTGAACGGTTTAACTGCTGTTATTATTATCATTTACTCACTATAAGCTGCATACTGAAACATCTCCAGCTTGCAATCCAATAGCAAATATAGCTCTGCATTTTGAAGTTGAACACTTTCAAAAACCCAACTCTCAGGTTTTTGTTTAACCCAACTTACAAACACATCCATCTCCTCTGAATGTCATATCACTATCAGTAAGAGGCATTATGTGCACGACCCTACCACTGATTTTAACCCAGCCCACAAACACATCCATCTCCTCTGTCATGTCACCATCATTAAAGGCATTATGTACATGAACCTACCATTGACCATAACAATCAAAGTGTGAAATGAACTGGATCAAAAGCAGGGGTCACGCTCATTGCAAAATTTTGTGTAAATATTGCATTTTTTAGGTGCCATACACATTTAGCCACATCGCTGCGTCACCGTACGCAAAATGACAACACTGATTAAACAAGTTATGCCTCACTGGTGGATGTTGCGTCACTCAACACTAGATCTACTTGCAAACTCAGTGTCATCTCAGCCATTCAAGTCCAGTTAATAAAGGGTGGGATCTAAACAGTGAAATACCATAATTTTTGGACTATAAGGAGACGGTAAAACTTTTCCTAAAATCTTATCCATGCGCCTTATAGTCAGTAGTGCCCTGTCTGTGAATATAATTCGCATACTGTTCTGAAAAAACGAAAATGATTAATTTGAAACCGAATTCTAACGAACCCGCATACATCTGAAAGATAGGTTCCCGTATCAGACTGGCCAGACATTTTGACGAACTGATCAGTGATATTTTCCAGTCAATCGATGGAGGACACAATCCAAGATATGGAATATGGAACCAAGCAGTATGTCAGTGTGTAATATCAGAATTTACTCAAAGGTAGAAGACTAAGAATCGAAAACAAAATATGCGTCGACACCAAATATGAGAGAAAATGGCGGCAGCCTCGACTTCAGCTTTGTCTCATTACTAAATCCCGCGGCAGACGAGAACTAGGTTTGCCGACATCGTCTGCTGCAGTTCTTCCTTTAAAAATGATGCCGTGTACGATGTTCCAACCTATTCGTTTTCTGTGAACGACAAATTTACGGAACGTTACCACATTTTTTGTGCACGGATAGACCTTCTTTTGACTATTTTCGTCTGCTCACATTATAGACTGTTACTTCATCATTTTGGCTTTGTAATGTGCGTTAATTCTAGGTTATACTGTACGCATTTTTTGTGCCACTGACGCAAAATACGTAATGTTTCGCATCGGTTGATGCAAATTTCTAAAAGGCAGCGCAAACCCTGAAAAGTTATAAGTTAGCAAGAGCAAGAAACACACCTTTCAATTATGCTGAATTCGACAGACCTTCCCAACAAGGCCAAGGTAATAAAATTGATATGAATCTGTAAATCTCCACACTGACTCCAGTTGGTGCTAATATGAAAGAGCTTGCCATGAAAATACTCAAACTGTGATGGTGTTACTGTTAGCCAAGGCAGATGGACACACCAACACTGCTTTCACTATTATCTTCAAACTGGCAGTTTTTTTTCACAAGTCAAAAACATATTTTTTTCCAAACAGAAGAACAAAAATGTTCATTACAGCACATTTGACATTAGTCTGCTGACTGATCTTTTGAAATTATTTATCTTCACATACTTTGGTCTGTGTGCAAGTGAAAAAAGCATTACCCAAAAGTACACCCGAGTTCAGTTGCTGAAGGTCTTCATAATGTGGTGGTACAAACAAAATTCTCCCCTCAGAGAGACAGTGAGCATTTTAACATTTATACCAAGCAATTTTACCAATTGGGAGTAAAACAAAACAAGGGGGCCTTTTCACCAAGACTTTTTTTCATAAATACAAAGAACTGGATATTAAGAGGGAGAAAAAACAAAAGACCACACACACTAAAAAGAGCTGTCTATTCAAGCTGACTGTACCAACCTTTCACATTTCTGCCGCCTCGTCCTCTCCCTCCATACGGCCCCATAGGAGGAGCTCCCATTGGGCCCATGCCCATGGGAGCATTGCCGAAGCGTTCGTTCCTGTCGTAGGGGCCCGGTCGTCCCATCCCCATGCCCATGCCCATACCCATGCCCATCCCCATTCCCATGGGGGGTCGCATGCCTCCACGCTGGTTGCCAAAGATCGCCTGGCACTCCCCTATGCTGCTCTTGAAGATCTCTATGTACCTGTTTTGGTAGAAAGGGATAATATGCTGCTCATTTCTGGAGGAGATAGTGACAATTACTGGCATGGCAGATGATAGATGCTCTTTACCAATGTTTCATTTTGACTAATTATCACTTCATTTGTTCTAAAGTTAAAACACATGCACAAAATATCGTGGTTTCAATTATTAAATATCCAAGAAGTTTTGTTCACTAACCTTGTTCTAGAGAATTTCTGAAACTAAGCAACAAAGATGCAACCAAATAATAGATACATTACAGCTCATAATTAAGTTAATTAAAAAACAAACAACAACAAAAGCTAAATGAAAACGTGTGCATAAAACAGTTTCGAGATCTTGAAGCTGGTCAACAAGCGGTGCAGTGTGTCTACACAACTCATTTGTGGCAGAGCAACTCATCCTGCAGCCTGTAACAGCTGTTCACCTGAACTGTAGAACCATCAATTCGAACTGAAGACTTAATCTGTTTGTTGGGTCGGATTTAAACACATCTCACTGAAAACTGGATTTGTTGGAAGGACAAAGTCTTCCTGGGGCACCTCTGTTCACCCACTACCCAAGTGGCCATGAAAGGGGAATGAAGCACTGCAGGTAAACAGCTGTATACAGTTCCACAACTCTCTGTTTATCAACTCATCCCCTCAGCTGTCATCACTAATGGAAATGGATTTCATTTTACAAGTTCAAACTTTCCACCACAGACCTTCCTCTACATTTATAGGAGTGGAAGTAGATTTTGGGTAGCAAACAAATCACCGTGTGCCAACACTCTCATTTACCAAGAATGCTGCCATGACCAGCATTGGTCATTTTAAATTCAACCATACATTTCACAACAAAGCACCTTCCTTACACCATCTGCTTTAAAGGATAGGGTTACAAGGTCGTGAAAGTAGCAGTTGTCCCACAGCAGTAGCCAATGCTACATTATCATCCAAACAACCACAGGAGAGTAAAGCAGCAGTTGTCCCACACCAGAGGCCAACGCTGCATTATTGTCCAGACAATCGCAAGATAGATCAGCCAACATGTTCAGGCACATGGCATGGCTGAATGGTTACGGGACTATCCTAAGATCCTGGTTGTGGGTTTGAAACCTGGACAAGCAGCTCCCTCTCCCAAGTGACTCAGTCTACCCTTCAGTCGAGATGCAAACCAGGATGCTGACAGCTACTGGCATGCGCACATTTTAAGATCCCAGTGCAGCAGAAAATCCTCCTGGCAACTCAACCAAAATTTCACCAATGCTGGAAATCAATAGACAGCGCCCCCCCCCCCCCAATCTTAATGGTCCAATTGGACAGGCCAACACTGACTACCTCCACTGCATGAAATAAAGGAGACAGCTGTGGCAGGTAACCACCAAACTACAAATACAATGGCATGCATTACCTTGCACTGTGCAGAAAGTGGACTTTCAAATTTGTACTTGATAGTTCACAGCCGATTCAGGCATCATAACATCATAACTCTTCTAAGTTCAACAAAGAGAAAAGAAGCTTCTGTTGGAGGAATATGTAGTACACTAATTTGTGTGAGCATATTCACATGGACGTGTTAATAATGTCAATGATTATTAACTAATCAAATTAGAATAGGTGAACCAGACATGCTTTCCAACTCTTTTCCTTACCTGTTTGCCCAAGCAAAATGAATGTGTAACCATGGACAATACTGACAAATGTCTTGCTACTCACTTACAAATTAAAACCCTCATGAGAACTCCCAGTCTGCTGCACCAAGCAAAACAATACTTCATGCTCTAGACCCCTGCATGCCCAATTCAGACCATGTAAAGTGTGCAGCCTAACATGTCCTAAACAGACATGTCAAAAAGTGTTCCTGTACTGCACTATCTTTCATGTCCTAAACACCCATGTCAAAAAGTGTTCCTGTACTGCACCCTCTTTGAAATGCTAAACACCCATGTCAGAAAGTGTTCCTGTACTGAACCCTCTTTCAAGTCCTAAACACCCATGTCAGAAAGTGTTCCTGTACTGCACCCTCTTTGAAGTGCTAAACACCCATGTCAAAAAGTGTTCCTGTACTGAACCCTCTTTCAAGTGCTAAACACCCATGTCAGAAAAGTGTTCCTGTACTGAACCCTCTTTCAAGTCCTAAACACCCATGTCAATAAGTGTCCCTGTACTGAACTCTCTTCAGTGCCAATAGTATATACAAGCAACTCTCCAAAAGATTACTGTAATACTGGTTTAAGAAAATGCCAGCAAACACACCACCCCAATTAGCCAATAAGTATATTTTGACAGACTTGGATGGAAAAAAACATCTAGTGCCCAAACCTTTACTAAAAAATGACATTGCATATAAGTTGTCCCCAGAAGTGATAATGTGAAACTTGGTTGGTCAACATGATGCACAACCTTTCATGGTTTCAATGGAATTTTAATGTCTTTAAAATCAGCACATTCTGAGCAAATCATCTGACTGTTTTTATATACTGCCTGGTATCTTTTCTCATCAACTTTTCTTTGCATTTAAGCATGCAACGTCACTCAGTCTGTTTTGAGTTTTGCTCAGAAACTGTTAAAGTGAAGTGGAAACACTGTCAACATGTTGGATTTTGGCAAAGAATGTCACACAGCTTTAGGGAATAACCCATAACACTTTTATTCTGATCTCTGAGAGCTGCATGCATAACAACTGCAGACAAGTGTACAGAACTAAAACTGACATGTCCTTTCTGTGCTTCATTTTTTTAACTGAGGCAAGAACTGCATTTTTTTAACTGAGGCAAGAACTGTTTCATGCCAGTGAACTGAAGAACTGTTCCACAGCAGTAATAATATATTGAAAATGACCATCTTAAAGACACTTACCGTCTAAATACTTTACAAGTTTTTTGATGGTTTCCCCCAAAGCAGTTAATTTTTACAAACATATGCATAATCATAGAAAACACTTTCAACATTGCAAACAGCCGTAACAACTGCGTAACATGCAGTGTTGCAGACAAAATTCAGCACTAAAATTTGTTCCCTTTGAAAGTGCACACAATTGTGAACATGTCTGTAGAGGACTATGGCGAGTGCACATTTTGCGAAGGTGTGAACTGGGCGCTGCTGTAAACATGGGCCTTAACTGCACATTCACTTACTTTCCATTCACAGTGTACCTGTACTCTGCTGTTTAGCAACTTCCCAGTTTTAACATGATCAGCATTTTCACTGAAGTTTAATGTATTATGGCCAACTGACTGTGTCATGCAATAGAAAAATGAACTGGGAAATGTATACCTGCTGTATCAGCAACCTCACTGCATCCATAACGAGAGCCAAAGCAACCCAAAGAAACCAACTGACCATTCACAAATAACAATACCCAGTATATTCCCTGAAAGTGAGATCCCGAACATCTGAATCAGAATATCAGGCTGATGGTTGACTAACTTGCTGTGTGTTGCACATCAAAGATGAGGTTATCTCACTGGCCAATCAGAAAGGTAGCTTGCAAACTGTGAATTTCATGCTACTGGAAATGAGAACACTGTGCTGTTTCTGCACTGAGATGCAACTACACCCTGAGAATTCAAAATGCATTCTGAATGGAACGTGAATGTGCATATATATATATCCAACAATAAAGACACGCAAAAGGGATCCACAGTACTTTTCTGGGATGTCATGTTAACACGACAACTTACTATCCAGAATTTGTGAAGGGATGATTTTTTAAAATATTTTGTTCATTATGACACATTCATGGTGCTCATGATGCATGTACATAATAATCGCATTGTGCTTACACCTACATCCTTCTCAAGTTCACTACACTCAAATCTCTAAGAACATACAGACTGAACTGATGCCATGATTTCTAGTCATCAAAATACCTTCAATATGAACACTTGTAATTCATCTAGTATATTTAATACTGTACCTGTCATGTATACTTTGCATGTCACACACACAACTTTTCTTCTTCTTCTTCTTCTTTAGTGGTCTACACATCACTACAACTACAGTCAGGCTGATCTTCATCATAAACCTACCCATCACATACCTACCCATAAATGAGAGACCCTAGAAAGAGTAGTGAAGAGGAAAGTCCTACATGACATATTGCTTAAACTGCTGAGGGGAGCATGAAAGGACAGCAGTTAACCTGAGGACCTAAGGCCCCACCACACACCCAACCACTCTGCCGTGAGTAAGTAAGAAACAACACCGGCTGTGTGCCCCATCAGGCCCGGCCATCCCACCTGTGCCCTATGCGCTCCTTGTGTTTACCCAGGGCCTTTTCTGCTATGTCCTGGGAAGCGAACTGTACAAACGCCTCCCCCGTGCTGCGCCCCAGACGATCCTCAGGTAGCATTATCCCATTGGGTACAATCTCCAACCCTACTCCGCCCACCCAACAAACACAAGAGCATCAACATTTAGCACCCAGTCTGAGTAGGTAGGCACTCTGAAAGCATAGCAACCACATTAAATTCCACAATCCCAATCTGCACCATTTAGCTTTACCCAAAAACATTACAATTAACCATCATCATTTCCTTTTAAACCATAAAGCCCATAAATGAACTGTTTCAATGTCGTCAATAAATGTTTCAATATGAATATTATATCCCCATCAGAAAAAACACCCAACCACCCAAACTTACTTTGTCAATCACACTATCACTTACACCCATACATAATTTAACAGACATCATTTAATAAATTGCTGACAACAAATTAAGTAACAACTATGCAACCCACCCATAACCACCATTATTATTACCCATACCAATACTATTTCAGTAACACATACCATAAACTTATATTCAAAACCAGGGTTCCTCAAATACACTGTCCTGGGCACTTAAGAGAATTCTTTCTCAAATTTCCTCTTTCAAATTTTGTAATGCAAGTGTAAAGAACATTGTACTTGCTTCAGTTAATCTCATCTCTTTCAGTTTCACAGACCAAAATGAATCCTGAATGTTTCCTCTCAAACTGTTCTGATCTTGCTAAAAAACATCTGCTTGGATCCTTTGCTACAATCAATCGGAAACTACGAGGACAGAGGAGCCATCCCAGCCCTTCTGCCACACCTGTGAAGAACTGAGCTATCTCCTCCTTTGAGCAGCCAAAGGGCAGGCCCCGCAGCTTCACCACAGCATCACTCAGGTTGTTGGAGTCCAGTCCTGCTCGTTTGATCACCCAGTCCATCTCCCCCTTCTTCGAGCGGAACACTGAACAAAAAATTATTTTTTTTTAAACACTGGATTCAAGCTATCATTTTAATAAACAAACAAGAAACCCTGTTTGAAGTTTGCTAAAGACCATCACTCATTACTAATGTCTTAACCCACTTTGCCCCAGACCGCCTGTCATCACCTGCTCTTTTTCCTTACCACCACCTGGTAGCAGCCAGCTAGCAGACACTACATACTGCATCCCATACTATGCAAATAGGAATGGGATTCTTGCGAGACTTGTCGCCCCGTTTCCACTACTGTTGACTACGTCCTTTGTTCGAAGTTCGGTAGACTCTGAGAGATGCTGTGAATTTTCAAAGTTGCGAGACGGACACATAATAAATGCACAAAAATAAACAAAAGCCCTAGTGTTATCAATGGTGTCGGAGCTTCATCCATGAGATTCAAACTGAAAATTTGGTTCAGTCACTTAGCCATGACACCCTAGCCATGACACCCTAACACATTCAAGGAGCTTCATATTTGTAGATTCGAACTGGAAAATTTGCTAAATCAGTTACCCCGTAGGCCCCCTAAAACCCAACATTCAGATGCAAACATTTCTTGATTTGGGAAAAAAATAATAATGCTTTATTTATTTTTAATCAAAACCCATTGGATATACAAGAACAATGTATTTGCAAACTGGGAAAAATACACAGTGAGTTGAAACTTTTATTTGGTGTTTATTGTTGACTTTTAAAGTTGTAGTTACTTCCCTTTGCATGGGATTTCCTAGTGAAAGCTCAGCGGTGGGTTCAACATTACAATGGTGATAATAATCAGTAAAAGGGGAGAGCAAACACCCACATGACCCATACTCAATGTGGAGAAATTCAACATGTTCATGATAATGTCTACGTTGATCACTCTCACATATAGTAATTTGGGCCCTTTTCAAAACCACCATTAAAAATAATATATTAGATATATATATATAAAAAAAACATAGCACTTTTATTTGATCAACTATAACTATAAACTCTCAAAGTTTCCAGTTTTATGACACACATCTGTTTATTTTTCACATACTGTTTTTGACGAAGCAGTGAAACAAAAGCAATCAATATTTTCATTCTTTTACACTAATACACTATTTCTATTGTAACATTTACACATGGTTAGTTTCTGATCTCCTCAACCACATGGCCAAAACTGCTCATGCCTTTACATAGTCTCGGAGACACAATTTGTCCAACTAGTGCTGAATTAAAAAAAAAAAATTCACTAAATTATCTCAACAAATGTCATCAAAAGTAATCAGCTATTTTTAAATGCTGCAAAAACCCACAACATAATAATACACACAATATAAGATTACACACCCACATACACAAACTAAAGCTGCTAAAGCAGTCAGCAGGTATGTTACCTTCGATGTATCTGTTGCCCAGATGGTCTTTGTTTTTCTTGAGAGCCATCTGAACATCATCTTCGGAAGCAAACTCCACAAATGCTTCTCCACTGGGTCGTCCTTCTCTTGACTGGGTCAGGTGTATTCCTGCTGAGCCTCCATGGGTCTCACAACCTGCAAATAATTATGCATCATCACTATCACACATGATACAATTGCCATGGCATCAGATAGTCTGAATGTGACCCCTTCCCCCACCCCTATGAATCTAACACTCACAGTAATACACCGAACAGTAGGCTTTCAGGTTCATATTCAGAATAGACCAAGTTCAAATTCATCAAAGGCTATCAAGTGCATGCTCCAGTTAAATGCAGGAGTCACAAGTCAACCGAGCTGCACATAAACAAAGGGAAGGCAACTTCACTACCAGACTGTTCACACCTCTCACTCTCACACAAAATGAAAAAGTGGTGGACATCGTGGCATAAATGTCTGTCATCAAACTGGTATGAACAGGTAGAGATCAACTGAAGTTAATTCAACAACTCATAAACCTGCAGAAACTTTTCTTTTTTAATAATATAAATGTATAATAATAATAAGTATACATAAAAAAATGGACACCCATCAGGGGTGGGAATGGTGAACTGTAAAAAAAAAGAGGAAATCTAGAAATCTAGGGGGTATGGGGTAGCCCCCCCCCCCCCCACCTGAAATATTTGAAATCCTAGGTTAAAATCTGTGCCATCCAACACATTTTGGAGGCAAGTCTCAGTAAGTGCACTTGCTACTTACATTCATCTTTTCACACACTTACCTGCTCACAATCTTTCTACAAACGCATTTCCAAAACTGTGCGTCTCTACTTTGCTGTGAAGAAGCAAGAGATGGAACACTGCTTCATTTTCTTTAAAGTAGGTTTGCTCTGAGAGTTTCACTACATGTAATATCAGATATCTAGTGTATGTGCTGTCACTTAGCCCAGACTGAGGTGTTCCTTTCCGTCACTTTGGTTACTTTAAATTTTAAGTCTGCCAATCTGAATCTGGCCAGCCTCTGCTTCTGACACTGCTTCCTGGCTATCTTAGCTTAGACATACGTTCAGATCTTCCTTTCTCATGACCAGAGTAGTTGATTTCTTGGTGGCATAAAGTACAATATGTTATACCTGGAGTGATAATCTTCCTCATAAACAGAAAAAACTTCTCCCTGCTGACCACTTCTCCATCCATTCCCACCTCAAACTGTTTTTTATTCCAATGTTGTCGAATTTCTGCTTGTCTCGTTGTTCACCTATGTCCGAACAGACTACCATTTCTGCATCAGATCTCCCACACTGCATCGTGACACCAGCTAAAGCTTACTCACTCCCTTTACAAATGAAACCAAATAAGAAATGTGGCCACATTTAGATTCAGAAGTTTACATGACTAATCCCACTGCCCAGAAAGGGCAATTAAAATACAAGAAATGCAATGTTCCATGAGAGGAAAACTGCGGATCCTAGAATTCCCAAGCCCACTGATGTTCCTAACAAGTTAATTAGCTTGCTTGAACACAGAACGGTCAGAAACAGCACAAAATGCATAAACTATCCAGCCTGTATTTTCCTCCATCGTAAAAGTCTAAACAAGCTCAGATAAGCATTTACAAAATGTAGGGTGTGGATTATACTCTGCTGAATAAAGACAAATTTCTGTATAGTTTATGCTGCTTTTTTTTGCAGCTGATATTGTTTTACATCCATTTTTCTTTTTATTTAAATGTTACAATACTTAGTCTGCTTTGGTAGCTATTGGTTTTGCTCAGAGACCGCTCGAGTGAAGTGGAAAAACATGGCAACCAATGTCATCGTTTAGGTACACAGCTTTGGAAGACAACCCGTATATGTACACTGGCCAAATTATTGACAATGTAAATGCCAACACAGTGAACATGAAAAGATGAGTAACTGGTTTTTAACGCCCAGTCAACAATGGTCACATCAAGCCTACAATTTGTACAAACCAAGAGTAAGACGTACTCAACAGATTGCCTAGCACACAAATAACCAGATGTACTCAGAAAAGGCCTACACAAAGTATTACTTCAGTATCCTAATTGTTATCTAAGTGTAACATTCCAAAATTACTACCTTCAAAAAACTTTTTAATATCTTCAACAGTTGCTGACCAGGGAAGTCCTCTGAGACGCACTACACAGCCTTCTTCTCCCATGTTTGTGATCCTTTTATTGGCCCACCTGTAAAACAAAGCAAACAGGCATCAATTATCAATGCACATTAAAATGCAGATCACCGAATTTTTCTCTGACTGCGATCTGAACCACCATAGTCTCTATTTCCATACTTTGGCTGGGTCAGTTATTTAGCTCTTGGATTTCCAACAGAGGAGACTAATTTCTGCAACCACAGCAACCCACTGTGGGGCTCTGGCAGGTTTGACAAATAACCCCCAGCTATGTTCGCCCAATAAAAAAAGTCGGAGAAGGAAGCCAAATAATTATGTCGCAAAAACAGTAATTGCAATCCATTGTCTACCTACCTGTCTGAAGCAAACATCACTGTGGAATTGTGAGATCCACATCACTTTGCAATCGAGTCAGACAAATCTACAGCCAGACTATTGGATAAAGCAGTGAGCCAGAGTCCAATTCATGATCAAGCCAGAAGAAAAAAAAGAGAGAGAAAAAAAAAAAGGGAGCCATGATCTCCACCTTTGCTACAACTGTTTTGTTATGTATTTGAAAGAATGTATGACTACTAGAATGACTCAAATTGAAAAGGGGGGGGGGGGAGATTACATATTAATTATACATTACATACCATTATACTAAACGAGTTTAAACTTGTGTGGAGATGCCAGATGGTAAAGATGGAACAAATTTTTGGTGTGGTGGGTAAAAAAGGCACAAAAATTGTTAATGAATATTCATGTGTGTGTGTGTAGGCTACTTCAAAGTTCAATGTTGTGACCCACAGTTCAGGCCAATTTAGGTTTTTGGACAGGGGGTCATTGTGACTCTCATTTAAAATATCTACATGGTACACTGACAGAGTGACAGACTACAACTTTTGAAGACAAAGAAGCCGAAGCGGAATCGAACCGAGGTCCTTCAACTTAGTACTAGTAGTTCACATGGTATTCGCGGCGACTTCATTCTTCAGTGAGAAATTGTAGTCGGTGCCGGTGGAAAAATGTGAACAGCATTTATCATTATTTTTACCGGTCAGACGGACATATTTAGGCTCTATTATTGTAATCTGTTCACATTCTAATAATGGGGGGGGGGGGGGGGGGGTACTTTTAGTAATAAAAATTAGATACCACTACATTGTGTTGTTCATTTCTTCAACACGATACCTGATTCTAGAACATCGTTCACGACAGACCTGCGGTCCAATCGGAAACCGCCATGCGTTACAAGATTTTTGCACTAACTTCGATTTTATCAATACTTTTTTGATGCTATATGTATCAAATCACCAAGCACACACATTTTTGGAACGGATGGCTAAATGAAGCTACTAAATAATCCACATTCATTTGAATATAAATGTTCCAAAGTATCCGCAAAATATTACTGACCTGAATTTCGGTAAAGCAATGGCGCATTCGTCGCACAGAATTATGGGAAATTTAGCTTTGTGTGTGGATGTGCGAAGGACGACAACTGCGAAAAGCGCTCCTTTACATTCCTTTTTTGTCGTCGATCAGACGTGGTCTCTGCATGGAAATGTGCAATGTAGTGTACCGATTCAGTTTGAATTACCCCCACCTGGAGGGGTATTTTAATCGACTGTGTGTGTGTGTGTGATTAAATTTGTGTGAGTGCATGATCCTGAGGACCAAAATATAGCTAGCTGTACTTATGTCTGGTTTTAAACCTAATTCCTGCTATACGCTGTTATCGTCGTGTGTCATGCTACATTTTTAACAAGTTTTGTCACTTTGCGTTGATAAATACTCCTAGTTGTGGGCATAATGATACTTCAGTCACAGTGCTGCTGTCAGTTTATGCCTTGCACATGGTCTGTACATTCAATACACCTAGTCTGGCTGCAAAGCAATGCACGTGCTAATGCTACAGAAAATGACGATTGTTTTGTACCATCGCTGAGATCTCGAACACAGCAAGTCAGTCGCTTCTCACGGCTTGATTATTGCAACTGTCTCCTCGTGGGTACACCTAATTCTGTCATCCAACTCTCCAGAAAATTGAAAACTTTGCTGCAAGACTCGTTCTCTTTGCACCTGGCACCACCACTCAACATCTCTCCTGGAAAAACTGCACTGGCTTCCCATTTCAGAACGTATAAAATCGCTTGTATGTGTTTCAGTGCTAGAAAAGGTTCTGTTCCTGCTTACTTCTCTGAACTGCTACATGTCTACACACTGTCTCATACACTACACTCTTCTTCTGACACCCGCATGCTGAAAATCCAACAATACAAATGCAAGACTCATGGCTTTCGCACCTTCTCTTGCTTTGGACCCCACATTTGGAATTCACTCCCACAAGACCTGAGACACTGCTCAACCCTGTCATCTTTTAAAACCAAACTGAAAACCTTCCTTTTCTCAGCGTTTTCAGTACCCAGTTTCTGCTAGTCATGTGTGTGCATGTTTCCATATACTTTATGTAAATTGTTTTTGGTAGGACTGTGCTTAGTATCAAGTGAGCACTGAGGGCATTGATGACCGCATGATAAATGTACATTATTATTATTTTCAGAAGCCACTGACAAACATGATGTACCATCACACAAAATTTGATTGTAAAAGGATTAGCAGTTGAATTTGATCCAAACACGAAAGGTTAACATTTTTTAATAGGTTCAGTTATTGGTACTTGAATGTCTGTAAGTGTTGAAGAATGCAAACCAGCAAGGAAGCCGAGTAAGCAGACAATTTTTCATTCATCACTATTTACCTGTTACCTAAAACATTGTTTTGAAAATGAATTAAAATATATGTTTCTTGTTTGGTTTTATAGTATTAACTTTTGTGTGTTTGGATTTTCAGTCTAGCGGTCAACTTTATGTCAGATATTTATTGGCAGTTAAATAGCCATAGTAAAAAGTTATACCAGCACTCACAGTAACTTTGGTCATAGCAAATTAACCTTTCTGAATGGCACTTGTATTCAAGATGATGCATTACCATACCAACTTTGGTTGCAAAAGGTTCAGAAGAGCTCATCTCGACAAACATTCATTGAAACTTTGAACCTTTTCTACATTTTTTCCATGAACAGTGATCCAATCTCTTCACAAGATGCTTGTTTTGATGATGTACCACTACCAGCAAACCAAGTTTGGTTGCAAAAGGGCCAGCCCTTCACTTTTAAGTAATACTGGAAATAATGTTTTGATTAAATGCACCCTCACTGCAACAGTAGCAAAACAATTCTTTTGCACAATACACCAGCTCCTGACTGATGGGTACTTGTAAAGGTATCATCAGGACATTCATTGAAATTTTCAACCATAGCTGCAGCATTAAGTCTTTCACAAGAACCTTGAGCTGATTGTGATGTGACACCAAAGTAAGTTTAGTTACAAAAGGATCAGCCCCTCAGAAAGTGTAGCAGAATTTTGTTTTTCTTAATGAGCATTTACTGCAGCTTTGACCTTGAAGATAGCAAAGCAATCTTTATGCATGACACTCTGGCTCATGTTGATGCACCAATGTACCAGTTTCATCACAGAAAGTTCAGTGGTTCAGAAGATATCAAATAGTCTGAACAAAAACACATTAGCGATTACAATATATAGTATACCCTCCATTAAATTTAAAAGGGAGTAAAAAATAACAATTTATTTATAATAATGGTCATTTCAATAGCATTGTTCCTCACAGACAATGATTAGAACACTGTGTTTTGGGTCTGTTTATTTCACCAAAACAAAACAATAATCCAACAAGCTGGTGTGAACATAAAGAATTTCATCTGTTTTTTCAAGAATGAGACCTCGTTGAAGAAAAGCAATTTTGGGTGCCATCTTTTTACCCCCAACTGTCAGAATATGTTTCCCTTTTATCAACCTCATTAGATAATAGCATCCCCCTTTTCCCTCTGACCATTTCAAAGTAAACTTTCAAAGCATCCCAGTGGTAAAAAATGAAACCAAAAAAAGAGAGAGAAAAATGTTGTTTGAGACATTGTACTCGTGACATAGTACTTTGATCAATTCAAGGCCATTGAAGTTGGTATAAAAGTATAAAACTTGGTGGTAGTTTGAAAGATCCCATCATAGTCTCTCCAAAAAAGAAAAAAAAAAGAAAAAAAGAAGAACCCATAGGTTTTGGAAAATATTGCAATGCAGAAAGAAAGAAGAGTCAATGTTAGATGTTCTCAAAAACTAGAAATGCAGAAGATAGAAGTCAATGTTAGAAGTTTTGAAAAAACTAGAAATGCAGAAGAAAGAAGAGTCAGTGTTAGATGTTCTCAAAAACTAGAAATGCAGAAACAAAAGAAGAATCAATGTTAGATGTTCTCAAAAACTAGTAATGCAGAAAGAAAAAAGTAACTCAATGTTAGAAGTTAAAAAAACTAGAAATGCAGCAGAAAGAAGTCAATGTTAGAGGTTTTGAAAAACTAGAAATGCATTATCTCCTTTAAATAGTTTGGGGTGAAAGAAAAAATCCATGCCAGTTACAGATCTATGAACTCTACCAAAATGGCTGTTGTAAATTTGCACCACACACAGACAGACTCATACACATATTTTGTTGCATAAAATATATTCTTCCAAATTAATGAAAAAAAAAGAAACATTTATTTTTTGTCAAAACACAGTCCTGCCCGCCCCATCCTCAGCTATCAATTTTTCATTCAACACAACACATACAAAACAAATGGACAGAAGACAAAAGTGGGACCATATTAGTCATTTACATTCAATCAGTACACATTTCTTGCACCCACAGTGGTGAGTGCCCACATGACTCGTGTTCTACACCTGAACATTAAAAAAATCGCATTTGAATACTGTCTCATCAGTATCGAGCACAAAGAAAAGGTGTATGGGGTAATGGTCCTGAAAAAAAACATGGATACAGTTGTGCACATAGAACACATTCATGACATTGTCTAAACACAATGTTTTAACATGTACAACAAACATCATAATTAAACACTGAAGAAAAAAAACTGCTTGGTCTTATCTGATTACTATATTATTACTAACGAAAGTCTTGCATCAGTGATTGGAAAAAGCGTCTCATTGCAATGGCAAAATACCCTGCTCTGTGCATAGGTACTGCAAGCTACTGTTATTGTCAGTTTACTATAAAATATAGGCCAATTTTATTTGCATGAAGTCTGGTTATTAGCAATATGAGTACATCTACACATATATTTGGCTGCAAACATATCAGTGGTTCAAAAAATACATGACTGATGTTATCATTGTAACCTTCACTTTAACCACAGCAATACAAAAAAAATTCACAAGACACTCCAGTTTATGATGATGCACCATCAAACAAAGTTTGGTTGCAGTAACTGAGTAAGTCAGCTGAGTTTCAGATTTAAAAAAAAATGTATGTAGTCACAGGTTACTAGGCTGAACATAAACTATTAGAATTTGTGTGCTTTCCATACAATGACCTACACTTTTTACTGCCAAAGCTGCCATCGCATTGAACAATGTCTGTTCGTCAAGTTAAAATCATAACATCACACTGTTTCAGTCATGGAAAATTGCAACTACAAAAGTTACCATACTGCACATGCACAGAAAAAGTGGATTCCAAGACAACTGGGTTGACTGAACCTACACCCTTCCTGACTTTTTCATTTGTACTTCCGGCGCCCTGTAAACTTATATACGATTCCCATGTCCAAGTCCCACTTCCAGAACTCTTTACACAAGGGACACTACTGCACAGGCTGTATTAGCCTTTAGCACTAGTAAACCCCAGATGAGGTTACACATGTTTACAAAACTAATTATGCCTCTGCCATCTGTAATAATACATTAATAGCAACCCAATTTTTCCAGATCATGCATCTGTGACCACCATAGCAGGTTTTGGCTATAAAAAGTCAAATGGTTTAGAAGATATCTTCCAGACAGATATAGCAATTCTAATATACCTCCCCGTCCCCCCAAACCAAATTTGTTACTGAGGTGGGGGGTGGGGGTATAACAGGTGTGTAACAAAGACCATCCTCCCCAATAAACATGTAAAATACATTTTACACTGAGTTGGATAGGTAACATGACTCATCAGATCAACAAAGCACTACCAAATTTATTTAACAAGGATGTCTCTGATGCACACTTCAACCCACTTTGGCTGATACAAAATATGGACCACTGAACAGCAAAACAGACTAATGAGAGATGACATGACCACATACAAACATTGGCTCACAATAAATGGCTGCAGAATACCTACAATGACCAATAAACACAGATGCGAGCATGGTCCAATGAGCAATGATAACACATAAGACTATTCACAGAATTATGAAAAGTGAAGGTGACGTGTGGCAGCAATAGGATGAAGATGTACATCACAAGGGGAAAAACTGACAATTTTCACAATCCTGGCATTTAAGTTGGCAGTCCCCTGGGTTGCTCTAGCAAGCAAGGGTCCACGCCCTGTGCAAAAGGCTGTAGAATGTCTGACTATTCAAATTTTAAAGTCATTTCCTAACACTTTCCAAGAAAAACTGTGATGCCAAACATAACATTCAAATAACACTAGAAAATGTGACTGCACTAAAAAGATGCTCTTAGGCAGATTATGTTCTGTCCAAAACAGGAATTTCCACATCAGGACTTCAGGGGGCCAACCTTCAGCTTCTCATCATCATGTTTGAGCCATCCGTGCTACTGTGGTGTGCACTGCCTGCCAGGTTCAAAAAGCTGTGTAGTTAGGGTTGGCGAGATTGCTCATTGCACTACTGCCCATGTTGTTGTAGCCCCCTCCACTGCCGCCCATGTAACTGCTGTTCATACCTGAAAATAAACAAGTTCATTTGTACAAATCATATTGATATGTTTTCAAAGCATGCATCTAAGACAAAGTTTTCATCCTCTGGAAAACTAATAAAGCTTAACCACTTACGTTTCAAAGCTTGCTTTATGCTATGTCCTGCGGAATTGAGTCTAGTTCATATTATTTCAAGACAAGGTTTGGCACAGAAAAGTCCCAGTTCAAAACACCATGTCAATAGTACATGCACAAAGCCATTAAAAAATTTTTTTACTCCAAGTTTCACATTCAATTTAACAAAAAAGTTTGCTATAAAGTATTAATAATTAAATCTTTTTAGCAAATATGCACGTCATATTATTTTCAATACCATAACAGTTGTTCAGTTATACTGCATCAGACTCAAGAGTCCAGATGTACCCACAGCACAATAATAATGTCTTAGTAGTTGTTCTGTTTTCTCTACCAACAATGTATTATGAAAACCCAAAATGGAACTCTTCTCGTAAATATGGTTATGTACTCCAATGAAAGTGAGCTGGAACAGTTGCATTACCCAGCTTGGCTGGCCCCAAACTTTTGTCAGATTCACACAATTTTTGCAAGCATGCTTCTCTGCTTCCATTGTTTGAACCTGTGCATGCAGCACGCAGGTCAGCTCTTGGTTGTGTCATCCAGCTGGCTAAGCACCAAGCCTACCTCCCAAGTGCAGACTCGAGGGACATCAATCCTCTGCACTTCAGTTCAAAGTAACAAGTCGTATGCGAGACTCCATTTCCAGCCAGTGGCCAATCATGGAAATCAACTATGTTCATCTGAATGTTTATCTCTGTAAACCCTATGTCACTCTGTAAACCCTATGTCACTCACCTTGGCTTCCATATCCGCCTGCCTGGCTGCCTCCACCCATGCTGTAGCCACTGCCGCCCATGCTGCTGCTGTTGTTGTACTGCTGGTTAGCCGCATACTGCCCACCTGGACTGCCGTAGCTACCACCCATACCACCACCCATGTTGCCACCTGCCATACTGCCGCTGCCCATGCCGCCGCCACTCATGCTGCCACTGCCACCTAGGCTGCCTCCTCCCATACCACCACTGCCCATGCTGCCACCCATGCTGCTGTACCCTCCTCCACCCATGTTGCCACTTCCATAGCTGCCGCCACCGTTGCCATAACCACCACCAATGTTTCCAGTCCCCATGTTGCTGCCCATGCTGTTGCCCATGCCACCGCCACCAAATCCGGAGCCCATGTCGGCAGCCCCATAACCACCCCCATCAGAGCTGTTGCGCACTGATGGTGTGGAGTTCAGGAAGAGCTCAACATAGCGATGCTCTGCACACAAACACCACAACTTAACTTAGTATTTAAACTGAAATTGTCATAAATGTGCTGACAAATAGTCACACCATCACATTACAACATAAAGGAAAATGTACACAAATGTGTATGCAATGTTTGCAAAACTAACTACTTGAATAAAGCAGACATATGCTGTCTGTCAACAGGAAACAAATAAGCTGCACCAAAACCTAAGGTCATTAGCTGTGAACGTTTGGTGATCTTTGTCTGTCACCTCCACATGCAGCTATCCACAGAAAATGTCAATGGTATTATGCACATGATCAATGACAGGTCAGGCAGGCACCCTGCTCTTTAACCCACCAAGCTGGAATGCCTACCACTTAAAATTTCAGGTCCTGTGTTAGAACTGTCCTGTTGTAAAGTCTGACACTCACAAAATGGAGAAGAACAAAAAATGTGACCTCCATTTAAAAAGATATATCTGTATATATCATTCACCGAGTGCCTTTTATATGCTTGCATATATATAGAAGCACCCAGTGCAGGAGAAAGCTATGAAATGTCCTTCTTATACTGGAAGCGCATACTTACGCATGTTAGACTTGTGCTTCTTCATGGCCTCCATGGCCTCCTGATGAGTGGCAAAGTCCACATTGGCTTCACCAGAAGGACGACCATTGGTGCCAAACTCAAAGTTTACACGCACTGGCTGAATGGGAGAAAAGAACTGGAAAGAAAGGAGGTTTATAGGTCAGATTTCCACTTTCCACAGCTGCACCACTAACATAATATGTTTCAAGATAGTCATGCCCTTCATTCTGCAAAGCAGCTGCATTTATACACATCACTAATATTTTAGTCCAGAAAAAATAGTCAACAATAAATGTACACACAGATATTTACAGTGTGGTGCCTCAGTGACACATTCAATCTCACCAATGTAGTCATCCCACAATCACGGAGTTAGTAAGCATGGAACAGTTGATTTAAAACTAAAACAGGTTACTCACATTCAGCTTGCCTGGGGGTTATCGGTTTAAAAAAGAAAAGAAAAAAAAGAGGCTGTTGTTTAGAAATCATATTCCTGATCTCCATGAAAAAATTCACAAGACCATATTTGCCAAAGATGGACTAACAGCTAAGCAGGCAGACAGATACTCTTTTTACACACATTCCAAATGATAACACTCAGTTTCACCAGTCTCATGCCACTGTGGTCTTGAAATTGAATGAAAACGATGGAAGTATACCAGGTGCACTACCATCATGCAAAATCTTACTTTTTGTTTGCCCAACAAATCTGACATTAGTTTCTGTCAAGTCCAACCCACTATATCACACAAACACATAGCCAGTTTTGTCATGGCATTAAAAAACAAACATAAAAAACCCAGGTATCATCAAACCTATTATTTATGCTGATTTTTCTTTCAAGCACCAGCAATTAAAACTGCTTTCTTCCATGATAAGAACAACTGATTCTAGTCCAGAAACCTACTTCAAAGACATCCTGCTCTTGGGCTTGGAATGGAAGACCACGCATGTGAACAGAGTGTCCAGTCTTGCTCATGTATTGGCTGCCTGGGGGTCCATTCCCACGTCTATCATCCAGCATGCCTGGGTACCGCCCCCTCATTCCTCCACGTCCACGACCTCCATAGCCATAGCCACCACCATTGTAGTCATCAAAGTCATCCTCAAAGAAACCTGACAACGAAAAACAAAGGCATTTACTTCAAATTTTCGCTTGCTGGGAAAGCAAAATCACCTTCTTGGATGATTACCACTGATCAATCATCAAGCAACTTCTTGAGACACAGACCTGTAAATGTGGACTGGTCAGTCAGCACTTTCTTTATTAAATAAGTCTTACTTTGCTAGCAGTATGGATGTTGGGAATAAACGTTCATAAAATATACTGAACTTTTACATTGTGTACAGTGACACACCTGGGTTTCTGACAGGGAAAGCTAACGCGCAGACAAATTGTCCTAATGTTTTTATATTATACTTAACTCACTGCAAGTGCAACTTTAAAAAATGGCTATGGTCACTGAAGGCAGCCTACATGAACATGTGGACCCTAATCAAAGTTACACAATCATGCAGTTACAGGATGTATCTCAAACAGCTTCCAAGACAACATCAAGATTAAGGTTTTCACAAGGGAAACAGCAAATACCTCCTTTAAATCTTAAAGTTTCACTATTATATTCTGGATGTTATCCATATTTTGTGGCAATCACCCAAAGACTGAAGTTCAAACTCTACCTAATAAGGACTTGTACATTTTCACTTTCTTCTGATGCTGCCATGACTTTCAAACTGAAGCAAGGTGAACAACACTGGTGTCAAAGTGAAAAGCTGAAGAAGGTTACAACTGTGCATAATTTAAGACAGCCCACTGAGTCACACAGGAAAAAACATCAAGTCTGCATAGAGTCCAATGCAACATTTTGTATTTTGTGCAGGACCGTGTCCATGTATGCAAAAGCCAAATACAGTTTTCATTTCATTAAAGAACTTGCATTCGCAGTTTCAGCTAGAATATCACACCCATTAGCTTACCTTTGACGTTCCTGCCACCACGGCCTCTGTTGTAGCCCATCCCCACTGGACCCCCCCCAGGACCCAAAGGGCCGCCAAAGCGGTCGTTGCGGTCATAGGGGCCTGGACGGCCCATGCCCATGGAAGAACGGTATCCTCGATCTCTGCCAGTCACTGCATTGGCTTCTGCCAGACTGCTCTTGAAGATCTCTATGTACCTGGAATGCAACAGAGACTTGTTGAAAACAATGACTTCCATGGCACACCACTGAAGACTGAGACTGGGTAACTTCCTTTTAACAGTGACCAGAAAGTGACTAAAAACTAAACAAATCTGAAGAACTGGAAAATCGCAATACAATGCTATGACTGTTAGATGAAATACACAGAATACTTTGAGACTTCAAGAGGCAGCCCTTTGAGACTCATCTATACACACTTTACCTGAAGCAGGGAAGAGATGAGGGGCACCCACTTTCTTCTTCTGGACAGTGACAACAGCATTTACTTAGTATTCATCACTTTAAATATCTTAAACTTTGATGCATCTCCTGTTCAGTGGCAAGGAGTGTATCCCTTTTTTTCACTGACACATCATCTCTTTCACTTTTATATACAGAGAGCGTTAAAACTGTATTCAAAGAAACAAATTTCATCAGCCAAAGGCAAAGACCACACAAAAATGACTGATGGGAATGTGATTTTGAGTTTGGCCACATCCCAGCAGAACCTTCAACAGTTTAAGCTGCACACAACTGCAAGCAACAGAAGTCTCACCAGACAGGAGGAAAGGAATTCATTCTTCCCTTGAATGGAAATTCCACCAAAATGTATTACCAGGTGCATGACTTACATGCACGCTGCTAGGATACATACTGCTTCAGTAAATCTATGTTACATTTGGAACATACAACTTTTTTCTCTCTCAGAGAACTAAAAACTAGGACAGTTTTTCCTTACAGAAAAGGATTTATGTAAGACATGTGGAGTAGCCATCACCATTGCCAGTAACTGCGCAGAACAACAGTAATAACAAATGGAGCCATCAGAGGAGACATGATAAAAATTCTGAAGGTACTGCAGACAATTTTGGCAATCTGTTTTGCCCACAGGTTGCTGACTAAGGTCTGTACATACATGGGACAATCAAGTTACCAGCACATCAGAACACCACTAAATAACTAAGACCTTTTTCAGCAACTTGCAGCCAAACCACTTCAGGGAAGAAAGAAAAAAAAACATCACCCGATTAACCTAAGCTGCAAATGCAATCAAATTGGGCTTTCCGAAAACTTTATACATATCAGACACAAAATTTGTTGCCTTCAGCAGCAAACCCCACCTCTCCCCACTCCTGTATGCCCAGTCTCACTTTGTTTGCACTTAGTCTGGTAACAATTTACCAAGACACAAACAGCAAGACAGTCAAAAGATTTGAAGTCTGAACTGTGAAGGTTTCAGTTCATTCGATGCCAGACCCAAAACATTTAACAGTTTAAACTTTCACTGTTCATACAACTGTAACCGTATTTTGAAGCATAAAGAACAAGAAATTGACCAGTATTCCTAATGATTCAGCAGGTCAGAACATACAGCACTAACAGCCGTTTTGAGGGTCAGAACCCCTCAACCTTGACCCTCAAGGCAGGAAAGACAGCAATCTGATCTGTTTACACTGGTGATGGCACTGGCTCATAATGATGCACCATCATGATGCATATCACATTTGCTCAGTATTTCAGATTGTCAAAAAGGAAAAGCCTGTATATATAGACAGACAAGGCTATTCCAACATACCACTCCTCAACTTCATGACAGTGGATGGAGGGCACAAGTAGGGGGTAAAAAAACATCATCACGATACAAAACCCAAACCAGTACATTTGAGAAGCCAGCCAAATATATGACAGCGCAAACCTGTAGGTTGCACAATCTTGTTTTCAACCTCCTGACCAAATGTCAATACACTCAGTGAACTGTGAACTTGGACTTCTGAGCAGAAGGCCAAGTTATAATGGCATGCTTGCTTCATTTTATACTTGAAATTGGATGAAAAGCAAACACAGAAAGTGGGTGTGCAAAGCAGCAAGAGTAAAGGAAGAGCAGGAGAGAGAGAAACAGAAAAAGAGCGAGAGATTTTAGTAGTTACAATGGAATTGTTGTTACAATGGAATTAGGCGATTTTAGTAGTTACAATGGAATTGTTGATCAATATCATTTTCAGCCCCTAACTCCTCATTTTGTGATCAAGACCCCTCCCTCCCACCCCCAACCCTTACTGATCAACAAATACACCAAGTAATCCCATACTCACCAGTACACGATTCATGTGCACACCTTTTGGTGCAAACCCTGTTCCTTCCCTTCTGGGTCTGTTGGTTAACACTACCACCTTCATCCCTCCCCCTTCCAGACCACTCTCAGTAGGCTAACCACCTTGACATCCAAGTCAGCCACTAACTACCCATATTATTATTGCTCATATTCATGCCACTCCTGTCAACTCACATATGCACCCCATTTGTCCCCCCCCCCCCCCCCAATCATTCACCGATGCCAGTCTCAACTCTTCCCAACCAGCAAAATGGCACAATGGCAAAAGTTTCAGATATTCTTCTACAATAAACACTATGTGCGTTTCTGTTACAAACAAAGCAATATATCTCAAGACCTGGGTTCCTTATCAACACTTGGAAGTAATGAAACACACAGGTTTGCCTTGGCCATGGAAAACCCTGATTTGACATAATTAATTACAACATTCTAACATTTTCCAGATACCATTTCCACACTGAATGATTCCACAACCCACCCCCACCACCCCAACTTTGTTGCAGGGGATATAATGAAATGAATTCCACCACTCAAAGGGTGGCTTGGGGTATCTGCTCATGTGAACAACCTCAAAAGTGACTTTTTCAAATGGCTGGAAGAACCTCTTTTATCAGCATTTACATTTGCGTCTAACATAATTACATTGTTGTATATGATCATTTCTCAATCCACCCACATATGAGATCATAAAAAGTTGCAGGTCTGCCCTGTCTGAAATGCCCCCAAACTGTCTTAAAAACAAAAACAAAATGTGTCACTGTCAGTGTACTGATGATGTGTGCAACAACACAACTGATCCTTTTTTTCCAGATAAGAGTATGGTGCAGTATCACTGGCACCTGAATTAACATGTGATGTCAAAGGTTCAGAACTGTTCCCCCCATCCATTCCAAAACTGCACATGAACACTGCAACCATGTTCATCTGTTCACTGCCATCTCCTTGATTTGTAGTACTCCAGGTATTGGAAAATAAAAAGAATGTTTTCCACATTACAACTACCCAGAGCTTCAGTGTACCATCTGAGTGCTTTATCTTTTACCATTACTGTGATTTCCTTTCTCCCTTCATAGCTGAGAGGGTTGGAAAACAGGGGTAAATCAAACTGAATCTCATTACACCAAGAGTGAAACCTGCTTTCAATGCCAATACAAAATTAAAACCCAAAGGTAACACACTTTTTGAACATTTTGAAAAAATCCCAAGTCCAAGACACAAGATTCGCCAAGAACTGTATCTCCTTTGTGGGAGTCATAAAAACAAAAAGTGCACAACTTGACAAATGCACAGCTATACGTATACTAGCTTGATATTCTAACAGCAGGTTTCACTTGGTATACTTCAAAATCTGTAACACTAACAGCAAAGCAAAAAAAAAAAAGTCAACACAATGTTTATATACAAGGCAGAGGAAAGAAGAGGTGTGTCAGGGTATACCCACACACCCAACCACTCTGCCGTGAGTAAGTAAGAAACAACACCGGCTGTGTGCCCCATCAGGCCCGGCCATCCCACCTGTGCCCTATGCGCTCCTTGTGTTTACCCAGGGCCTTTTCTGCTATGTCCTGGGAAGCGAACTGTACAAACGCCTCCCCCGTGCTGCGCCCCAGACGATCCTCAGGTAGCATTATCCCATTGGGTACAATCTCCAACCCTAATTGGCCCACCCAACAAACAAGAGCATCAATATTAAGCACCCAGTTTGAGCCACAGGTAAATAGTTGATAGTCTGAAAGCATACGATCTGGTCACACATCCCAATAAACATAAATAAATAAATCTTTTCACTGGCATCAAAAATAAAAAATATTTTCTTTTGGGCTTGGACTCCACCTAAAAATCAAACACTTTGCTGTTGTTTTCCTGTTGCTGCTTTTCCTGAAAATACTTACATATTACAGTTCTTCATTACTACTTGCTCTTTCCTGAAATACATGAAAGCAGACCTCTGACACAAAAGGCCATATGATGATTTTGCTTTCCTTGCAACCTAGTATTACCATTTTATAAATATCTGCATTCTTTGACGACATTCAAAACAATATTGCAACTGCCTACTAAATACAAAAAACAAGAACAAAACTGATTCACATTCAAATATAACCCTTTCCCACTCCAGTAACCTGGACAATCTCCCTTGTGGTCAGTATTACCCAATGTAAATGTGTAAAGCTTAATACTGTGACAGTTACCATCATGCAGATTCAAATGTTCTGCTTAAAAAGCATCTGAGAAATGAACATTATAATTTTTGCTGAAGCAAAAAATATGTTGTCTTCCTAAACTGTAAAGTTACTTACACATACTGTATACAATCATGTCCATTTATGTGAATCACCAAATGTTTGGACTTGACGATATGAACTTGTCAAGAAACTACAATTTTATTTTTAACCATGTACCTTTGTTATAAGCTTCATTCAGGAAATGCTACCAATACTAGTACCTAACCGTGAAACTAAACAGAAGAGCATCATGCAAAGCTTTAAAGATTTCACCAAAATAATCTTGGGTTTTGCAGTCTGGAAACGAATTGTGAGCTATTTCTCCTTTAAACCCATATTTGACAGGGAACGCATGAACTTGCATGTATGGATGCAAAACAGTGATAGATGTATGCACTGTGTCAAAGCTCCAGCATATGCATTTATCTGTACTATTTGGGTGGCCACATTCAAGCCTGTGTTTTGGGATGACTAAATGTCTTCTGCCAATTTCATTCAACACAGGTTCCATTTCCTTCCTAAATAACATGAACTTCCAGTTTCTGTGAGGGAAAAAGGTGACTTAAGCGATTCATGGTCACATCAATGCTTTTCTTTTCTCAAAAGAGCAGCAAGTAATGCAAGCAGTGACCATAGTTCAGTAAACTTTATCAAAAGAACTGCATATGTCAAAGACATACATTTGAAAGAGAAACTGTAGCAATTGTCTGATGGCCACCACTCCACTTTTGTTGCAGAACTATACTAAGCAAATGTTTGTTGCCATCTAAACAGCACTACAGCCAAAGTAAGTAATAGCAACACTGTTTAAGCAATCATTCTGCCTGGAATAACACAGAAAACAACCTTATCTCTTGAACCTGTGGATTGATTTTTAAGGACTATCTCAAGGTTTGTGTACACTGAAGATTATTATTTAAAAAAATATATATTTCCTGTCATAAAATTTTGTGACAGAATCATTTCTGAACAATGTTGGTATAAATAACATGCTATTAAAAACCCTGACAAAAGCTGCTGGTTACCGAACAAAAGCAATAGAAAAACAAACAAGCAACAAAAATGCCATAATTCTGGTTCTCACAGTAGACAATCACCCTGAACCCACTGGGGCTCAAAGCGACTTTCTTCTTGGTGTTCCAGGTCAAATATGGGTCAGACATATACCAATCAAATGAAAAGAACTTTCGTGGTCTGTTTCATCCATTATGGAACAACAATGCCAAGTTTGAACTCAGCCAAATAACTGACTGAGCCAATATAACTTGCAATTCAATGCTTCTGATTCCTTCAGGAAAAACTGTCAAAGTGTGAAAGCTCTAGGATGCTGAGAAAAGATGAACGTTAAAGGCTTCTTTTTTTCTCCACAGATCCCTCCACAACTCATCATTACATACTTACAACTTTTCATAAATCCACAAAGACTGTCAAGAATGCAAATATAACTATTAAATACATGATGGTTGTTATACCACAGACCTGTCGGCAACATCACTCACAGACCATACACGTGAATAAAAGACACTATATCATGCAGTTTTTAATTTGTTTTGTGCATGGCTCATTTGCTTCCCCCCACCAAAACTGCTTTTGACAATTCAGAGTAAAAAATACACCACTGTCCTCAATTAGGTGGGCATATTACCTGTAAAAAACTGGGCAATCTCCTCCTTGGAACATCCAAAGGGAAGGCCACGCAGCTTCACACAAGCCTCACTCATGTTGCTGTGGTCAGCTCCTGAGCGTTTTACCACCCAGTCCATCTCACTCTTCTTTGAGCGGAACACTGAAGGAGTGAAATACAAATGAAAATCTGGAACCCTTCAAGTGAAATTGAAATGACTGTCCAGACACCAAAGTGAGGAAAACTGATACTATGTCAACAACAACAACAAAACTGATTGTATCATATTACTTCTTGCAGTGCTACATTTTTGCTGTGATAATGTTAACCTAATAAACTAGTATATTCACTTTCATAAGTTCAGTTCACAACAGAATGATGCCAAATCCCCACAACACACCAAGATACTGACAGCCTAAAACATCTTGGATCTCACCATCTACTGGGGAAAATAAACTAAAACCCCAAGCTGCACATTCCTGGCAGAAAGAAACTAAGAGTGGAATAGAACAAACTCTCACAAACAATGGTAACATTTTTAACAGCCCAAGGATACAAACATACACTGGTACCTTCAATGTATCTGGATCCCAGATGCTCATTGTGTTTTTCAAGGGCCTTTTCAACATCCTCCTCCGATACAAACTCAACGAAAGCCTCTCCACTGGCTCTCCCTTCTCGGGAAAATGTGAGGTTGACACCTTTCTCCCCTCCGGCAATCTGGCACTCTAAATGACAAAGGAGCAAAACAAGTCATTAGTCAGTGCAATCGCAAACCACTTCAAAACAACTGTGACAGTGTAGCATACCTTGCTTGAGAATTTAGAGTGCCATAGAGCATTAAATCCAATCATAACCGAACAGTGAATAAAATGTCACCTGAACACTTATTTTAAACATGCTTAACATTAAATATTTTTCATCCTAAAATAAACCTATATGCACTATTATTATTTGTCACTTCAAATTTTGCTTTCCATTTTACAGGTTTTGAATGACATCACATTTCCCTGCTAAATTAATACCCAATTTTCTAAGAGAAAGACAACCCAATCACTAAAGTCAGTTTCTTTTCTGTCCTCCACAAGTCCACAGATAAAACAGGCTGATGGAGCACTACAGTAAAATATTTTTCTATTCCAACTTCCACATTGCCTCATTTGACATTGGGGGTGGGGGTGGTGGTGGTGGTGGCGAGTTGCAAAGGAGGAAGTTGGTTAAAATCAATATGATTTTTTTAATTTTATGTTCCATCATTAAATCTGATTTTGTTTGCCAGCATACTGAACTAAGAGAACTGGTATTTACACACTCACACAAATATTACTAAGTATTAAAATATGTACAGTGTATGTAGCACTAGCAGTGATGTGAGCGCTATTTTGTGGGGCTTGAGGTCCTCAGATGTCATGCTGACATGTATGAAATTTATCAACTTGGTATGATCTGGTTAGATGCATATATATATATAGAAGTTTTATCAAGAACTGAGTCTGGATAATTATTCCTATTTAATATGTGGTTTTTGATTTTCTCACTAGAATTTAGGTAGTCTTGGTTATTACATTAGCATCCCAGTTAATAATAAACTGGCTTGAAAATGAGTGGATCAATTTTGTCAAGCTAGTGTAATAATTATAATATTAGGTATTTTACAGTATTATGGTGATATTTTTCTGTTCCCAGTGTTTGTCTGGAGTTCTGTCCCATGTGCAGTCTAAGACTTTTATCAAGTTCAGAGGGGTGGATTTTTTTGGGGGGGGGTGGGTGGGTGGGGGAGAGAGTGGTGTTGTTGCAAGTGTAACAACAGAAAAGCATGCATTTCATGTTCAGTGGGTTCTAGAAGTTCTGAGCTCACAATATATACAACTCAGTAACAGGTTTGGCTGTGTTGTTTGCTGTTTGTTTGGAAATTGTTTTAAAGGAGTTTAGCATTCCCACTATAGCATAGTTAGTTGGCAAGTAGTTCTTGTATTTCTGTCTTTTTTGGACAGGGTTACAACTTAAAGATGTTTACAACTATGATGACTATGACTTTTCAATGAAAGTCCCAAGTGTACTCAGTACTGATGTTCAGTCTCTCATGTACCCAAGAACCTGCCTGGGGCATGATAATTATGTGCATGCACCAACCCCAGCAATGTGTGAACAACCTATAACATAAAGAATACTGTATCAGGGGCATTTCTTTGCTGCTACTATAACATAAAGAATACTGTATCAGGGGCATTTCTTTGCTGCTGCTATAACATAAACAATACTGTATCAGCATCAGGGGCATTTCTTTGCTGCTGCTATAACATAAACAATACTGTATCAGGGGCATTTCTTTGCTGCTGCTATAACATAAACAATACTGTATCAGGGGCATTTCTTTGCTGCTGCTATAACATAAACAATACTGTATCAGGGGCATTTCTTTGCTGCTACTATAACATAAACAATACTGTATCAGGGGCATTTCTTTGCTGCTGCTATAACATAAACAATACTGTATCAGGGGCATTTCTTTGCTGCTACTATAACATAAACAATACTGTATCAGGGGCATTTCTTTGCTGCTGCTATAACATAAAGAATACTGTATCAGGGGCATTTCTTTGCTGCTGCTATAACATAAAGAATACTGTATCAGGGGCATTTCTTTGCTGCTGCTGTAACATAAAGAATACTGTATTGGGGGCATTTCTTTGCTGCTACTATAACATAAACAATACTGTATCAGGGGCATTTCTTTGCTGCTACTATAACATAAACAATACTGTATCAGGGGCATTTCTTTGCTGCTACTATCCTACGAGATCATGAAGCTGATGAAATCTGCTTGGGCTGGGGGCAGCAATTTGGCATGTATGTTGCTTGGTCATAAAAAGGTTAAAGTTGTCCACCCCAACTGTACACTATTATGATACAATCATCCCAAATACATTTACATAGCCTAACTCCATGAAAAACTGTATTTAAACTATGTCTTCAAGTCTGTCAAAACTGAATCTGAATACTTACCATCAAAGAATTTAACAATATCTTCTTGGGTTGTAGACCAAGGAAGACCTCGAAGACGTGCCACAAACCCGTCCATTGTTTCTGCTGAACAAAAATACAAAACAATCAGTATAAACGCATAAGAAAACAGTGGCATGGGCATGGCATTACATTTTAATAATAAACAAATTCCAACTAATAAAATGATCAGTTTCTCACTTTCTGAGACTTTACTCTGGTAAACAGAGGCATGGGCATGGCATTACATTTTAATAATAAACAAATTCCAACTAATAAAATGATCAGTTTCTCACTTTCTGAGACTTTACTCTGGTATCAGACATTCATCACAGACTGACTCATAAGAGTCATAGTCGTAGAAGTTATAACCTAAAATGTGAATTCATAAATTAAGTACTTAGTTATATTATGTAGCAGGAGGGCAAATTCCCTGTTTATCTATGTAGGTAGTCCAAAGTGATTTTGAAAATCAATAGTTGACTATCACTGTATCAGACTTCATATATTTGCAGAGATCTTTTTATTATTATCTGATTTTAGTGATACTAATATTATGTTGATCACTAGAGTAGTTCTGAAATTATGACTCTTAAATATAAAATATTTTGTCCCAATTTGTCCACAAAATGCAAATTAGAGAAATCCTGAGATTTAAGGTCCCACCTGGAAGCTGTTTTGCATATAACCTGTCTAATATTTAGGAATCTCATTCTCTACAGTACAAATAATAGGCCCAATTCTTTGTAGACCTTCATTTTGATTATTCTTCCAGATATTTCACATCAAAATTGCTCAATTCATGAAAAATGCCATCTGTCAATCTTAAAAATGGTTTAAAAAAATCATAACTCCTCTTCTACTTGTCATATCACCTTACTTTTTGTACCAAAATAACCACAGTTAAGAACTCTACATGATGCCATACTTTTCTGATTGATAACAGAGAAAATTTAAAAGTCCATTTAAAAAAAAGCGATGTCCCCCCCAAATCCTCTGTCTCCAACATCCTGGAATTGTTGCTAACTGGATTGACTTCAAACCCCCATTTCAAAACAAAGTGCACAGCAGTCTCGCCTACGTCTTCTTTTTGCAGCCATTTACCTAATATATACAAAACAAATAAACCCAAAATTTGCAACAGAAAGTGAGTGTAATCACATACACCTGTCCTTCAGTATGTGTATGCTCCTTTCAGACATTTGATCTAGATCCAATTTCTGAGTAACCCTGCACCCTTCCCCAGTGCTGATGTCAGTAAAACAATTGATCCACTCACCCATTTATACACTGAATCAGTCACTTTTGTTGCAAATGTTGGCTTCATTGGCTTCATATATACCTGTCCTTCAGTATGCATATGGGTTCTTCTTCAGTGCTGGTCCTAATTGGTAGTCACTCACTTTGCAACAGTGTTGTTGTAAACCAGTTCCTTTTTTTCACACCAAATGGAGAAAATTCCCTTTGTTATACACCCAAGAAGCAATGAGAGCAATATGGTGGAAAAAAAAATTTGTTTTATTTTTTTATTACCAAAATATACTCCCATGTCACGCAAAAATGGCGTCCAAAAACGGGAACAGCAATATCCTACTGCTTGTGTTGGAAGCTACTTCATAACAGACGAAAATATTCAGACATATCTAATTTGTTTGCAAAGTTGCAACATGCAAACGCACCAGAAAGTTAATTTCAGGACTGCTGAGTATGTCTGTGTACAATAATGATGGTTGAAAGTGAGCACTACAAACGTTTCATGACCCGTCACATCATGAAACACACATTCACTTCCAATTTGCACAAGATCAACGACGTGAACAGGGGAAAAACACTGTTGCTATAAATAACAAAGCACTATCAATGCCGAGATCTTAACACCAAAGTTGCCATATTATTTCCTAAAATGCATTAAAAGTGCAATGAAAATTTTGCATCACGGGTGAAATGTCCGTAACGGCAAAAACAAAAATTCACGAAACAAATCCAACAAAGATTTTTCTTCTTCTATTGTGTTCTAACCACTATTTTCAAACGTACCATGGGCATCTACACACACATTGATGACCGTGTCACGTGATACACATGGAATTTGTGAATAGGCACTTTTACCACTGCGCGTCATGCTCTGACGCAGGTGAAACATGCGTCGCTGGGCTGTCATTGTCTGCTAGCACACGATTTCACCCAGTTTGGAGGCTACCAATGACGCAGGTAGGTGAAATTCCAAGCAGTTATAGTTACCTGATCATTTCAGACTAGTATTTTATACAGTAGCACTCTTTATTTATAAATACAGTGTTCAATGTGTTTGATGCACCCTCTTGCAGGCTCATCTCCGTTTCGTCACATGAAACATACGTCTCTTGCTAAATCATTATTTCATGGTTAGGAACCACAATTACCAAAAAGTAGGCATACGCAGGATCAAAAACAAACATGTTTAGTAATGGTTGCAGTCATTTCAAATTATTTCTCCGTTCATGAACAAGGAGAGAAGAATTGGTCAAAACATAATGTTCATTTCTGGTGACATGGAACCAGACGGAAGTTGATTCCGTCACACAAAACGTGCGTTGTATCATCGTGTTGCAGAACGTGTGTTGAACAAATCTTCCCTACTTTGTTTTGATTTCTGTGTGAAACAGACTGTGCTGTAGTATTAATGATGATGTAACTTTGAGATTCTTTTGATTTAAATTTGCCATCTATCGGACTAGAAACGATACTAACACGACATGGTGTGCTTGCAGAGTTTTTGTTCTGTTCATTTTTATTGTTGTTTCTTCTGTCCTGTTTTAGAAGTGACATGGTGTGCTTGCAGAGGTTTTTTGTTTTTGTTCTGTTCATTTTTTAGTAAACTTTACTAATTTAAGCTGGAAAGAATTCAACATATTAATATACTTGCGTTTTGTGGTTGTTTTTTCATGTTTTTTGTTCCTGTGGTGGGGGTGGGGGGGGGGGGGGGGGTGAATTAGCATTCATGAAAAAGACAGAGGTCTGAGGCAGCATACTATTAACTGTATATGTACTAGTTCACTACATCTTGTTTTTCCATTTCCTCCAACTTTGATTGCTGTCTCTGAATGTGATGTGTTGTGGACTGCAACTTGTACTGTGATTTCACTTGTTGGCTCTGTTAAATCTAGGTTCTACTTCTAGACTACAAGGCTTCATCTGGAGAAGTGCAGATAAAGTTCCTGTGTAAAAATCAGAGCAGCTTCTCGTTCCCTGCAACTGATGACATCCTTTGGGTGCCTGCTGATCAGATCGCAAAACTAAGCCACTACAGACCGGTGTCAAATGCAGCTGGGTTTTTTGCAGAATAAAAGTTGCTTGAAGTTGTCATTGTTTTGTATGAGAACAGATGATTAAATTTTCACGTTAAGTTTCAGTCAATTCATGTAAACATTACTAGTACTGCTCATCACTTCTTTTTTTTTCTCCACTTTTTTTCTTCTTTACAAATTACATAAGCAAAACTTGTCAAACTAAAAAAAAAAAAACTTGTCAAACTCAAAACAAATGCTTACATACATGTAATGTGTACAAATACTCTGAAAAAATACATTTTCTACATGCTTTTAACACTAATAACAGTTTCCAACCTGAGTGATTATTGAATGTCATGTGAAACATGCGTTATATGTCACGCGAAACATGCGTTGCAATTCAAAGAACATCCTAAGTTGAGGAAGTGTTCCAATATTACTTTCGAATATGTCCACAGCATCAAAAACAAGCATAAATACTTGTTTATGATCCATGGTGTTTGTTTGATCTTGAAGGAAAAACTTTTCTTTCCATGTCACACACATGTTTCAGTGTCACAATTTTGCGGGTAGGCTGTTCTACTCTCAAGTGGATGAACCCTCTTAAAAATTGCACTTAGTTACTCCTAATGCACACCTTCTCAGTGCAACAGTCAGAGTGTACTCTTTAGTTGTTCCCTGCCGCCTGCCTGATTTGACCTCATTAGCCCTGCTGGGGTCAGTTTCAGGCCAGCGCGGGCTTTCTAGGGGCCTGTTGCCTGGCTACAAGACGGTTTCAAAATGGCGGCTGCAGCTTCAAGATTCAATCCCCTTCCTCTTACTTTCACAAAGATTGTGCACCACTCTTCACACCTCAGCATCTTTGGGATGTTATCTCCTGTTTACTCACATGCCAGACTGTCCCCTGGCACCTCTTGGTCAAGTCTGACAGCAGTAATTTATGTTTTGTTAGGTTGTAAACATTGATGGTGCCACAATCAATTCCTCCCTTCCTTTTCATTTGAAGGAAATTATCAGACCTCATAAATCAAGACCAGAGGTTTTCCCAGATGGTGTGTAGTGGTCTCTGCACTCTCCAGGCTCTGTTCGTCACATTGCATGCTGACAAACATGGGAGTAATTAGCTGACAGGTCAGGAGGGGATGTAAATGAGAACCCGGTGTCAGTATCCCTACTACCTGGTCTTGCCCACAGGCAGACACACAACACCTTGTTGTGGAATGGATACCTGTGCTTGGATACCAGTGTTTTTGATAGTACTCGGGCGATGTTTTGGATTCTATTTCAGTTGTTTTGTTGACAAAACTTTATAGAAGTAAAGTGTAAGGAATATAACAGTACACAATGGGTGTGCTGTAGAGTAGCTGAGTTCTGCTTATCACTGCTGAAGGGTGTGGACTACCAGACCACCATAGCCAAGGTAATTCAATTTACTTTCTGAAACCACTTTGCATGTCTGTCTAGTAGTAGTTGTACTTTACAGTGCCGTTCTTAGTTTGAGTGCAAAAACCTCTGTTTGGTGCTTATTGGTACAAAACATCAGTGTAATAGTAAGTAAAGATTCAACCATGCATGCCCCTTTTGACTCCACAAACAGTTGTTTTTTTCCTTCCAAAACAAATTACACTAAAGTGTCAAAAGTGCTATGTTTGACATCTGCAGTTTCTACAAAGATATCTCAGTTACTTCTTTAATTGCAATGAAGACGGAAACACACATATGACCCTGTAACCTCATCCCCCACTGTGTACTGTCAGCCATGCACTGCCACAGGCAACAGAGTCAGACTCCTGCTGACACAGAGCTAAATAGCTATTTATAGCTAGCCGGCCCAGAAAACTAAAGGGCTGCTTGGGAGAAGGTGTGAATGATTGTTATTCAAAACCTTTCTATGAAATAATAAGGTTCTTGTTCTAAATATTACATAATGATACTTTTATGTCACACCGAAACATGCGTTATGCTCTCCACTTGGACATGTTCGAAGCCACCCTAACTTGCAGTCGGGGTCCTAACTGCTTTTCTTTTAATAGTGCCTTAAAATTGGATGTATGTGGAACACAACAAGCCTAATTGGGATAAGCTGCAAGCTATTTCAGTTTTGACCTCTGATTCCCCCTAACTAGGACCAGCACTGAAGAAGAAACCATATATGCTCCTTTCAGACATTTGATCTAGATCTGAGTGCTGATGTCAGTAAAACAATTGATCCACTCACTCATTGGCTAGATCTGTTTGAGTGACTCTGATGATATTATTTTGTGGCCCAAAATGGCACTTGAAATGTCCCAGGAATTTCCGACTGTCTCCTTGGATATTACCAATAAAGCCTCTCCTAGACTGTCATTAGTAGAAAACTTTGCTAAAATTGCTGTTTATAAATAAATCTGTCGCAGTGGTGGTGTTGCAAGAGTATTTTGTTAACTGAGTAAGAGTGATGAAGTTACAGGGTTTTTTTGGAAGTACTTTTCGTCTTGAAAGTTATGTCAGACGTCATGTTT
>CAUZXP010000383.1:15000-35480 GCA_963584105.1 Alviniconcha strummeri | reverse complement strand
ACGAGGCCCGTGTGCCACTGCTGTTGAAGGAGATGCTTACAGAACCTGGCTGCCTTGATTGCCAGGCTTGGCTTGTTCGTCTCGACCCTGAAGGCAAAAGGAGGCCCCGTTTTGCTCAGTCCGACCAGCGCTGCGATTGGTGGAAAGTTGGCCAAACAGCACGGGGCTTTCATGTGCCAGTCAGATGCATAAAATAATAAATTAAAAAAACAAACACATACTGGTCTCCGATAAGAGAGAGAGAGAGAGAGAGAGAGAGAGAGAGAGAGAGAGAGAGAGAGAGAGAGAGAGAGAAAAAAAAAAAAGGAAGAAAAGCTGCTTTGTGTTCCTGTCCTCAAGAGGCCAGTTCGACAGGCTCGAGTCCTACCGGCCCCTGGACGCTCGGGATGTGCCTCGACGGTGATGATGAGTTGATGCTTAATGTCCTCAGATGTCATTTGACATATTAGGGACAAGTTGTGACCAATGCCGAAGCACGGTTCAATAAAAGCCACATACGAAAGATGTATGCGTGTTTAGCTGTAACCTGCCACCTGCACTTTTGGCAGAATGACCGGGATTTTTTACGTGCTACTGGGTAACACGGGGGTGGAACGGATACCGAAATAAGAGTCAGCACAGAAAGTCCACCCTGGAGAAGAAAATTCTCCCGCCGTTCCAGCAGGGATTCGAACCCGCGACCTTTCAATCACGAGTCCGGCGCTCTAACCACTGAGCTATCCACGCCCCTAAAGAGGCCACGGTAGGGTAAACTAAGCTTTTATCGTGTGAGACGGGACGCTGCGGCCCAGCACACAACTTTTAACACCTTAGATAATTGGGGCTATAAAACTCCCACCCAATCAGAAAGGAAAAGGACAGGAAAGAAAAGATTAAAGTGTCATGGCCCGGAACATGTATACAATACACTCAGTTACATTGACATTAAGTATCGTCCTGGCAATTGTAACGCCGATGTCGATGCCCTTTCCAGGCTTCCTGGTCAGAGACGAGAACAGAGCACGGGAGGATCACAGCACATCACGTCTGAGTCTGTCAAGGCAGTCTGCAACTCATCCCAAACAGAATCATACGGATACTTTTCACCTGCAGGGTCAGAATTTGGCAGGTGTGACCGACAGGGAATTAAGGAGAGCACAGCAATAAGATACCGTTCTCAGTGTGTATTAAAGGCTGTCAGCAGCGGGAGGAAACCACCGATGGAAGCTTTGACTTCATCGCCCGCTCAACGTACTCTGCAATAGTCAGCAAATCAATTGATGAAGAGAGGAAAACTGTACAGGGAAACGTCAATCAACGAGGAACCTTGCGAACAGTTCGTACTTCCGCAGAAGCATATTCCTCACGTCTTGAGGCGAATATGCATGTTTTCAACTGCATGACAACGCTGGACATATGGGTCGCGATCGAACATTTTCTTTGACCGGTTTTTCTGGCCTGGGATGGCCAAAGATGTTGATGAGTGGATCAAGGAATGTCTCCGTTGACTTTGGGGTAAGACTCCCACGAACAGTGAGTGTATCAAACTAGAAATGCAAGGGTTAGATGTGGTGCTAAACAAACTAGCCTTGGAGAATATCAACAATGGAAAGCAAGGTGTAAGTTTCAGTTCTTTTTGTGGAATTGTTTATCCTGTTATTTGCAGATGATATTATTTTGTTATCTGAAATTGCGATTGGTTTACAGACCCAGCTCAGTAGTTTGTGCCATGCTGCTTCCAGACTCAAACTCAAGATTAATATGAATAAGAGCAGCATAATGATTTTAGAAACGCGGCTATCTGTCATCTAGGGAGAAGTGGTTTTATGCTAAATAATAAAGAAAAGGCTTATTGATTGTAGGTGGGAATGTTTGGATGATTATGCACATACAAACTAGTGAAAGATTTAGTTTTTATAAGAAATTTAAATCATTATATGAAATGAAACCTTACCTCTTGCTAGATCTTAATATACGGTGTTCACTGACAAGGTTCATATTTGGAATATCTGATACTTCTGTACACTGTATCAGATACAGAAGTGATGTTACTGCTCGGGAAATGATGTGCCCATTCTGTAAACTTTCATTTGAAAAAAAAAGAAGGGCACTTTGTGTTGGTTTAAACAAAGTTTATTTCTTATATAACAATTCATTAACAACATAACAGTTGGGCCGTGCAACAAGCAAAGATACTTATATTAGTACGGCCCGAGTCGTACGTAAACTGATAACGTCACAAACATCTATTTGACTAATAACATGGCGAACATAAGAGGAACTTATAATAAAGAAGATATTAATATTTTAGTACTTTGTGTTGTGTTGCCCTGGCCTTGATGATCTGACATCGGTACATTTAACCAAAGTATTTCAGTTTTTCGAGTGATTCCCGTTTAACACTGTCTTTATCGTCAAAGAATGAAAGAACTCTTCAAAATTTAGCGCTGTACCGTTACAAATCCCCCAAGTTCAACTGACGTAAAGTAATCATGTCCTGATCGACCATATATACAGACATATATATATATATCTGCCAAACATATGGCAAAATGTTTGCGATGGACCTATTATTATGTAGCTGTCTCGTACTTTGTATTTTTTGTTGTTGTTGTTGTTGGTATTTTGTACTTTATTTTTTACTCCAAGTATGTCTGTGCAACGCAAATCTGGAAAAATGATGTGCAAATTGCGCTATCAGTTGTGCAGTCCCCCCTCCCCCCTTTAATAGGGGCTATAGCCTAATTGAATAAAACATTTCGTTCGTTCGTTCTCGCTCTCTCTCACTCACACACACCACAGAAGCAGAAGCAGCAGGAACAACATCCTCTCTCGTATTAGTTGATTTCAGCCCCACAACATGGATAATACTGTCCGTTAGAACAAGAATTTGATTCTAAATCTAAGATTACAAGTTTCATGAATGTCCAAAGTGTCAGTAATTCATTTAGTTGCAATCTATACACTTATTTATCACAATCTATGCACATATTAATCACTTACGAAATATTGTAACAAGATAACCTTTTCTGATTGCCTCTCTGTAAATGGGCATTTCGTGTCCCGCGCAAATCGCGGAAATCCACTTGTCCTGCTTTCCGCCAAAGACACACTCCTCCGGGAACAAACACACTTTACACAACTTTCATTTTTGCGAAGAGACACCGAACTTGATAATCGCAATAATGATTTTCTTGTTGTCGCATAACATTTTCTCGTTCCTCTTTTACCGTAAACGTTGTGTAGCAATACACATGGTGAATCTATATTTTCCCTTCTCTTTACGAAAGAAATCCAAGAATTTCTTCGCCACAATACTGTAAGCCACACATGCTTACACAAAACATCCACCCACCAAACTGGATATACGTTACGTGAAGTCAGAAACTAAACTAAACTAAACTTACGCCGTAAAAATTGAAAAAAAAACAAGGAACAACGCTAAATCTAGTGGCATTTGCTTCCCCAAAGTGTGCTTGTTGTCACATACAAAATAGGATCAACCGAAGCCTAGTAGCACATGCATAATCATTATTTTCAACTTGAAGCTGTGAAATATTCTTCTCATAATATTTACTGTTTTGGCCTGCGGTACGTCATAATTATGAGCTTCGGTTATTTTAGGTAACATTTTTAAAGCATGTTGGCCTAGACCTATGCATTTTGTAGATTATCCAGATTTAAAACAACAACAACAAAACAACAACAAACAAAGCAAACTAAAACGGCCAGTGCTTGAAAGCGTGGATTTTACCGTTGCCGGAAAGGTTTGTGGAGTCAGCTCTGTTTACGCTTTGAAATACGGAATAAAGTTATAGACATAAAGTGCAGTATTACTTTTCAAAGGCAATGCTGCACATGCATAAACAAACAAACCGATCATCTACCGAATACTGCAAGCAGACATGCCACATATACATTTTTCCCTCCTTTGTGCAGAAAGGACTGCACCTGCTTAGGAGTCTGTACTTCGGTCGAATATTGTCCTTCTCTACTGTAGTTGCAAACGTTTCATCAGTGAATACGTTAATATTCTGCTCTTATTCACAGATTCGTCAGTTGAAAAGTTAGAAAGTAACATGTTGCACATGTTGCTTCTTTGATTTGTCAAGTTGAACAGTTCTGGTGTGTGTTTGTGTGTGTGTGTGTGTGTGTGTGTGTGTGTGTGTGTGTGTGTGTGTGTGTGTGTGTGTGTGTGTGTGTGTGTGTGTGTGTTTTGGTTGTTTTGGTTGTTGCTATTGTTGTTGTGTTTTCTTAACCAAAAGAGTCAACAGGGAAATTAATCTGGACAAAGAATTTACCGTTGTGCTGTCGGGGACGCTAGTCTTTTCTCTTTCTTTTTGTTTTTGTTTTGTTGTTGTTGTTTCTTCTTTTTTCTGCAGTTAATTGTAACTGCCGTTTGTGGTGGATATGAAATGATATATGGTGACGGAAAACCGTTGGTACATATTTTAATAAGATGCAATGGTCAGAATATGGTCAGCACAAAATCTTCTCGGTTTGAAGCCACAGACCGGCTTTGCTACCCTACTGTTGTGATTTGTCATTGGCGGGAGCTGCCAAAAGTGTGTAACTCCCGCCAGCTCCTGAGCATCTTGACATCTACAGAGGTCCATAACTGCATTTCTTCCTTTTGCAGCAAAACAATGACAACGTTCAAGACTACGTTGGCCGTAATTGCTCTGTTGATTCGTGGTATCGGTAAGTTATTCCAGTCATGTTCATGTTTCCACAGGTTGTGCATTCGTAGCAATTCATACAGAGGTAGGATTACCAGTTACATAGAAAAATGTTAGGACTGATTTTTCACTTGTTTCTTTCCTGCTACTACACTTCTACAGCTACAGTTACTGTGTGTGCTGTGTAAAAGTTGTGTGTGTGTGTGTGTGTGTGTGTGTGTGTGTGTGTGTGTGTGTGTGTGTGTGTGTGTGTGCTTTTCCATTTACTCTAATACTTACTTTTATACGAATCTATGGCAGAACATTTGTATTTTGTGATTGCTTTATATCCCCCCCCTCCCCCCCATTTAAAAAAAATAATATATATATATAATAATTTTCATGTTTACCAATATTTCCTTTGATTCTAAAATGCAGTGTGTGATGTGCGCTTATTGCGATATATAGTATAACTGGGATATAAGAAACTCACTTAAAAGGAACCTCCGCTATTGGGCGATTCAGCGAAGCTGGTTTGCTAGAGTGAACGCGCTTTTTAATCTTTCGCGCAAGAAGTCGCGAGAGGTCGCAGCGCACTTCCGGGCCGATTTCTGAATAGGCGTTGCTTCACGCTTTGTATAACAGTGGAAGTTGAACCTAGAATCGCGAAGCAGTACAAATGGCAATACTGTTGCAGTTGCAAAAATTACCGTGGTAAGGGGATGGAGGGTGGAAAAAAAAGTGTCTTTGCGTCGGGGTTTTTGCTGAACAGAAGATCGCGAGTTCGTAGAAAAAAGTGTTTGGGGGCAATCTATAACACGAGCAACAAGTTATTGCTTATTACCAGACACATTATGACTACGGACCTCTAAAAATGCCTTTAAAGTTGGTAGTGTAAAATTCGCAAATTCACTGTCACCGCCATCCATTGTGAAGAAAGTACACACCGGAAGTAAGAGCAGCCAAGGGACTTCAGCGATGTCGGGCAAAAGTCAAGGGAGTTAACAACCCCGCCTGAATCGCCCAATAAGCAAATGACTGTCTGGTTCCGGCAACAGTTGTTTTCTGTTTTACGGAACAAATGTTCGGATATAACAAACCTCGCTTATAGTCATCCACTTTGAAAGTCCCGACTAAACACCCAGCTTGCTTAAAAGAAACATCTTCTTCTTCAACTTCTTTTGTATTTTTCTCTCTCGATAGACACTCCAGTTAGTGTTACACGAAACATTACTGTACTGTTTCGTTGGGAGCTTCCGCAATTAAGGTCCCCTCTGTCGAGAACCCAGAACTTACAAATGTTCTCCCTTTTAAATCCTGAAATATGTCAGAGCATTGCCATACATGCTTCGTCCACTGCCAAGATTTCTTTTCTTTGTCCTAATTTCGACCTTCCCAATCCATTCACCTTTACTTTTCCACATCGTCTTCTTACTGTCTAACTGCGTTAGATTTGATTTCTGCAGTTTCCCATGTGGGCCCGCAAAATAAAATAGATCATCCAGCTCATAGTCGCACGCAGTTTAAGCGGATTCCTGTGGTGAATGCCTGCTGAATATAAATAGGTACCCGAAAACGTGTGCTATTGTACATGGTTCGTTTTGGATGATGTAACAGTGAATTAGGCAAACCTGTGATTGAGTGTCGTGTGTCTCCGAAAACTGTCAGCTAACTGACACTGGTACTGAGATAGCAGTAAGTTTGGTTCATAGCAGAAAATACAACCAAAATCATTTGAATCGAGACAGAACTCCCCCCCCCCCCCCCCCTTTCCTTTTTAACCCGTGGCAGACGCGCTTCTTGTTTACGTGCATGCTTGGACGAAGCGTGTGACTATGAGCTGGATGATCTATTTTATTTTGCGGGCCCACATGGGAAACTGCATAAACCAAATCTATCACAGTATCGTTCGTTGGTTTCTACATCTCTGGGGTGCATTCACAGCGTCGATGGACATGCAGCTACGCGGAGATAAGGAAATATATAATACGTACTGCCCCTTCAGTGGCGTAACCAGTTCTGGCAGAGTTTGGAGGAAGGTACCGGAAAGCGACGCTCGGAGTGAGATGGGGCATGAGAGGTTTGTGGTCTCGAAGAGTGATCAAATGCGGTCACGGGAATCCGTCAGACCAACTGTGACAATTAATAGTAATAATAATAATAGACAATAGATAATTCGTGTATAAAGCGCCATTCTCTATCCCGAGTTACTACATTGTTGTTGTTTTTGTTGTTGTTGATCGCTTTTATATAGCGCTATTCTGCGCTCTTGAACAGACTCACTGCAATCTTACTGCATGTATTTCTGAATGAGTGACTAGCCTTTTATAACCGGTTTTTGAATATCCATCCAAGTGGTGTACTGACAGCGCTATTTGGTTGTTGCATGGCTGGTGCCATCTCAAACCGTTGCCGTTTCGTGTACGCCATACAACCATCAAGCAAACCATCAAGGTACTGATGGTACTGAAAGTACGGCGATGACACCGAGCTTCCCAGTTCCTTTTAAAATGTCTCAATACAACGTGAAGTTGTCAATGCAGCAGAAAACCAACAGCAGTTGTCGTGCATCATGTCCTAAGGTTCTGACGTCAGTAGTCTATTTAAGATGCATGTGTGAGCAAGTGCTCTTTGTATATGTTTCTACATTAATCCCGCCCTGCTTAACGGATCAACGCAATTTCATTACTGTACTGATAGTAACCCGGGAACCGGAGCAGACGACGCTTTTGTTTTGAAGCGCGGCGTGTGGCGTAACGCCACATGGCCTTCACACAGTCGACCGGCGATAGCCGCAGTGCGCGGCATTTTCAAATCTGTTTTCTCCCTTAACATTTTGACCGCTTGTTTGTTTACCTACTCTTTATTTACCTAGTCCTTTTTATGCACTAAGCCATGAGTAATATATTTAGGCATCTTAGAATGTTTATTTAACGTTTATTTAGACACAGGATCGATCAGTAGCCGATGCCTCTCTAGGTCCATTCTTTTTATAGCCGTCGTCTGCATGGCGCGCTTTGTTTAGTACTAGTAAATAGTAGTGAAATGTTGTTTTGATTCGATTAAAGTAATTCTGTGTCGATCAATACTTTGTCATATAGTATTTTGCTTAGCTGACTTCATGTTTAGTGTTTATTTTCGGTTGAAATTAACTTATTAGGTATTGTGTACTGTAGAAGCTAGGCTGTATTCATGGACTACTTATTATCACTATCAGCGCTGCTGCGACTAAGATTACGCGCCCCAGGCGAAAGTTCACACCGATTGTTTTAGTACTAGTCTTTCAGTTTGTCTTGCTTCTCTTACAGAGCGTTGTATTGTAATTGTTATGTACCATTTTAACCGTGGGAGCGTGTTCTTTATTCTGATGTAAGTTTTAGTAACATTTATATTTTGTACATTGTGTTAGTTGTGATTTAGTTGTACGAATCTGTTTATAGACAGGCGCAAGCCACGCTTCCCATTCTTGTTGTAAATAAAATAAGTCATGTGTGTACATTTTGTTTATACAGTTTAAAAGATTGTAACTGTAGCTTTTATTTGATGTTTTTCATGTTTTAATTGGTTTAGTTATTGTAGAGAAAACTGTATTTGTGCGGGCCAGGGAAACACAGTTGTCAGCCATTTTGTGGTCCAGAGGGGCGATTTTACTGTAGCGATAGCGTGTGTTCCCTGTGGCCCGCGCCGTTCTCTTATCTATGCATGAGCGTGAGGATTTTGTGTGTGCTGAAAATTGTCTGCGGCTGAGAAAGTAAAACCTGATTGCTGCTATTCGCCTGCTGTGGTCTCCACTTTATTGACTCCGCTGCCTGTGTCCTGTCCTTTGACCACTCCACTCCATTACACATGTATTAATTGTCAGTAGTCCCAGCTGATTTTTGATGTGTGTATCGTCAGTAGCTGATTTTTGATGCATGTATTGTCAGTTGCTGATTTTTGATGCGTGTATTGCCAGTAGTGTAGGCCTATCGTCACTTGCCGATTTTGATGCATGTGGGCCAGTCGGCAGTGGCTAATTTTCGATGCGTGTATTGTCAGTTGCTGATTTTTGATGCATGTGGGCGTCTATCGTCAGTAACTGATTTTTGCTGCATGTATTGTCAGCAGCTGACTTTGGTGTAGTCATTAAATATGTTTTGTTTTTTCTCTGTTGCAGAGCCAGACGCAACATGTATATCTGTATCTGTGAAACCGGGGGAAAAAGCTGAACTGCTTTTCCAAATGAAGAAAGACGTTGACCTCACAAACAAGTATTATATCTACATCCGCAAGGGCACTGAACCGAGTATGGGCCAATTCAAAATATCCGCACCTAGTTCTGCCAGATCACTTGCCATCATCATCACCACCATCATCATGAAACATCGTCTTCTTCTCATAATAATATTAACCCCTTCACCGCCTGATAATTTGAACTATTGGTGCCACTAGCTTCCAAGATTGGTCTCTTCTTCTTTGCAAACATCCTAAGGGAAGTTAATGATAAGTGCTTACGGTCACCTCTATTTTATATGACTTGAAGACACATGCAAACACTCGTCGAAAATGAATCTACAGAACGGATGCAAAGATGAGTGTTACTGAACGATCCCAGATGTTTAACGATTAAGCCAAACATCAATTTACATGCACACCATGATCAAGTACAATATAACAACACGATTATGTTGCACCAAGTACACACCACACACGTTAATACACACACATACTGCATTCATATACACACCAAAGCATGCGCACACTTGTACATGTATACATTCACACGCACGATGCACACACAATCTATTCCATCGCTTACCAAAAGTCACAGACAGCAATCCAATAAATCCGCTCTCCTGTATCAAAATCACCTCTAAATTGATTGTCAAGTGCATTAGATCAGTAAAGCGCTGGAGAGTCTGCATGGTTTACGCAGCGAAGCTTTCGCATCTTGCAAATGGAACTTTCTGCATTACATACAATCTTGCACACACACTAACATAAAATTATATACTCGTATGCATGTATACGTACACACGCACATATGTACACACACACACACACACACACACACACACACACACACACACACACACACACACACACACACACATCAACACACACACACACACATTAGTATTAACCTATTTATTTTATATGCTTTTTCAGACCACATTGTATCGTGCTACAGTCCTGAGGGAAATTGTACAACCCTAGGAGCTCCAGCCAATCTGGTTCCGACGCTCCTACATGGCAAACTGGCATTAACCTTTGGGATGGCATCTTGGGAAGACGGAGGCCAATATATTATGGATATGTTTGTCAATGATATCAACTACAACTCGACCAGTTGCAATCTCACCATCGAGGGTAATGTATCAGAATCGCTTTTGTTTTTTGTTTTTAAAAAGGAAAAAAGAAGAAGCTGAAAGAAGAATGACTGTTAGCGTTTTGAAAGAAGACCCAAACACATAAAAGGTTCAAAACAACGCTGTCCACTAAGACTCCACCCGAGTGTTGTTTTCCTGTCCAATGCTTGGAATAATGTTGCATGACCAACATTCTTCCAAGCACTGGACAGAAAAACAACGTAGCTGAACCAAAAACAGATACGTGGTTTGGCTTTCCTTCTCATTCTTCATCGTTTCTCGCCGTTTAACTGTTATGTGTCGTTTTGTAGCTTGATAAAGGGACTTACCCCGAAGTTGTACAGGTTGTGTTTTGTCCTAATAAATAGCGTTTGTGGTTATTTTGTGTTTAGTGTAGTTGCTTTCCTTTTATAAATTATCTGCTCTCTGCCTTATAATTATGGGGATGACGACAGGAAAGTTTAAACTACTCTGCCAAGATTATGTCCAGCAAGATTTGTAAACAGAGGCTGAGCTCAAAAATCTGAAACACAGCAAGGCGCAGAGCGCTCGTGCAGAATCAACACACAAGGGAGTTCGTTAGCGCTCGAAATACGTAACACAAGTACAACAAAGACCTGAGTCAGATACATAAACTCCAGCAGAGGTACATTCTCTAATCAAATCAGCCTTAGAAGATGTACTTGTGGTGGAGTTTATGTACCTTGTACCTACACGCATGCCAGGTGAGAATTACCGTAGGCGACTCGGGTCTTTGTTGTTGTACTTGTGTTACGTATTTATAGTGCTAATTAACTCCCTCGTGTATTGATAGAGGCTGAGCTGTTTTAAAACTTTTAACTCCATCCTCGGCATATGACCATTTCGTGGCTGCCTTTTATTTTACATCATTTCGCTGACAGAGATCCAGGAGTAGGTCTGACATAGCTTTGAATGTTTCGCCTACTGGCTGGAAGTCTACGTTCTTTCTTTCTACCTTTGGTTTCGTGTGTTTCCCCGTTATATCTTAAAAGCGCATCAGACTTCCTTTTTGGGGGCATGAGGAATTATATTTGCCCTTGTGTTGTGATTTCAAGCTAGGATCTGCTTACTTGTTAGAGACTGGTGTGTTTTGATGCTCTCTGGAAAGACGCGTTTGAGTACTGTCTACTGCGAGTAGTTGCGGTTACAGCTTTGCTGTATGACGGTTGTAGATAAGCGAAATGCAGGTATTAATACTTAACTCCTATTGACTGGTAGGACTTAATGGTTTATTTTTATTGACTGTATTGTGGAAGTGTAGATATCACTACAGCAGAGTGGTGTGTGTCTTGAACTGTGAATCAGAATGTTCCTTGAGACTTGATGACTCCACAGTTGACTGCATGGACCTCCTTCCTCTGCGTCATATACTCATGATTCAGCAAAGACCGGGTGTTATATTTCATATAGAACAAATCTAGTTATGTTAAACGTTTGTTGTGGTTATAGGCTATGTGCCTAGTAGGCTTCCCGAAGGGAGGCCGAGGATGTCTGATAATACCCTCCTGTCTGGAATCTCAGGGCTGTCATTTGATTCTCATTTCCTATCTCCTCTCTTGTTTGTTTTTTCATGCCTTTCCTGCCTTTGACACAGAGGAGGGAGGCCCATGCAGTCACCTGCGGAGTCATCAATTATATTTGATATAATCTGTACATTTTTTCAGATGCTGGAAGTGCTTCTGCAGGGCTTTCTGCAGGGGCTATTGTGGGCATCGCACTTAGCATCGCTGCATTTGTTGGTGGTGCAGCACTTGTTTTCTACGTCTTAAGGAGGCGAGCGTATGTGTTTTCCTCTCTCTCTCTCTCTCTTAGACGTAAATACTCCTGCAACACTGCATTGGCACATCTCACAAATTCTTGGCGAAGTTTATTGTCTATGGTTATACCTAGAAGACGGTGTTCTGTCACTTGATCAATTTTCGCCCCATTTAGAACGAGATCTAGTGGTAAGGGTGACAACTGGTGTTTCTGTCTGGTAGCGATTGTCGTAGACTTGGTCTTGATCGGATTGATGACCATATGATTATTATCCCACCAATTGGATACCTGATCTAAGCTGTCTTGCATCTTGCTTCTGATTTGCATAATATCTTTTCCAGATGTGTGCAGTGTTGTGTCATCTGCCAGCATGTCACAATCAACAGATATATCTTTCACGTGTAATGGAAGGTCATTGATAAAAATACTAAAAATACTAGGTCCCAAAACAGAACCTTGTGGTACACCATACTTTACTGATTCTTTGGAGGAGTAAGAGCCATGGAGTAAGACGCATTGCGTTCTGTTATGAAGATATGATTAAAAAAATGGTAGAGAACTTGTGTTTTAAGATAAATGGCGAGCTTCTTCAATAGAATATCATGATCAGCTAGGTCGAAAGCCTTCTTTAGGTCTAGGAATACTACTCCAGACACCTCAGAATTACTCATGGCTGTTAGCCAAGAATTTGTGAGACGTGCCAATGCAGTTTTGCAGGAGTATTTAGGTCTAAATCCAGACTGAAAGGGGTGAAGGATTTGCCGCTTTTTAAGTAATCATTTAAGTAAATGTGCATATGCTTTTCGAGAAGCTTTGACAAAACAGACAGAAGTGATATTGGTCTGTAATTGGTTGGATTTGTTTTATCCGTAGATTTTGGAAGCGGAACGACTTTGGCTTTTTTAAGCTCAGACGGGAAAACGTTTTTCTCAATGCATAAGTTAAAAACATATGTAAGCGAATCTATTATGTATGGCAATGACAATTTTAGTAGCTGGTTGCTTATACCATCCAGACCAGACGATATTTTGTTTTCCAGCCTCGATATGTATTTGCCTAGTTCCGAAACGGAGAGATATGGGATAACAAATGGGTCTTGCCCGCTAGTTTTTTCATGTAGAGGATTTGAGCACTCATATACATTTGTTCTTGGTTCTATTAATGACTCTGACACAGACAGGAAATGATTATTGAAAACATTTGCAGTTAGATTTTTCGGGATGTCGGCAGAAGTAGAACGATGTCCTTTCGTAAACACGTTTAGAGCACGCCACACAGATGCTATATTGTTATCACGCTCTATGAGTTTTTGGAAGTATTCTTTTTTTGTTGTTGCTTTTCTCACAAGATTGTTTTATTTCTTTATTTCTTGTATTCAGGGAAACATTTTTCTCTCTTTAGTTTGTCTCTCTCTGCCATTGTTTCCTTGATGTCTTTGTTAAGCCATGGTGGTAACTTTGGATGAGAGGGAGAGAGAGAGAGAGGGAGAGAGAGAGCCTTTTCAGGTCAATTCACAAAACCAGTCTCTACAAAAACATGGAATAAAACATACATACACAAACATCAAAAAGAAACTTTCGAAGAGTTGATTAGTCCCTTCATTATTACCATTGTTGAAACAGTACATAAGACTAGGACATGCTGGTATCGTTGACCATTTCGTTTACCAGTCCAAGCCAGAATAGACAACACACTGATAACTATCTGTCACAATTTCTTCTTGGACTCGATCTCTCGTCTTTCTTATTTTCTCAGTATGTACACCCCTTCCAGGCAGCTGCATTCATCTGCAGACACACGGATACTTGGTATCCTCCACATTAAAACCTCTTATTGTGCTCCAATGCAATGGCATTCTTCCCCTTCTTACATCCGTCACACTGAGTCCTCCTTTGCTTTCAAAACTGCGTTAAAAATCCACCTCTACAACAATAACAGTAAACACAACAATTAAATGATTTCAGATTTTGTCTTCTTCTTTGCGCGAATTTCCGTGAATCACTCATGATTTCCAGCTGTCGTGTTCATGTTCGTGTATGCAAATTTTTACACACACACACTTCCCTGCCCTTGTATGATTTGATGCACAGTGCTTTGTTTCGATTAGGTCAACCGTTTCATTAAATGCCTGGCATTTTCGATCATTTTATGAAATAATTGTTTCATGCAACTACTTTTTAAAATGACAAAACAGTTAGTGAACTCCTGTTGTCGATGTAAATGGTCACTTAGCTGTTTCTGTGTCCTTATAATTCTTACAAAATTACTGATATCTCGCTTCTTGCTTATGCCATGTGCCTGTATACTTTCAATGTCTTTTAGTCGGAGTTAGCTGCCCCTAAAAAGTTCGATGTCATCAAGAAATGACTGATTTTGCTTCACTGTCCTTCTACATGTGTCCGTATGCAATGGTTGTGTCAACAGCAGACGTACAGGGAGCCCCGACGCATCTAATGACGAGGATATTGCCTTGAGATCCAAAACTGATGACAAACGTGGGGCTGCCGTTGAGAATGGAGAGGCTCACGTCGCCAATGGTGCAGCTGTCTGATCGACCTTTGCGCGCACGCGCGCACGTGTGTGCGTTCTGAAATACTTTTGTGTGTGTCTGTGTATGACTTTTTCTTTTATTGACTACAACAAATATGACACAACTACAAAACATGTCAGTACACCTGTTTCAACAATAGATAACAGACATATACCAATATAAATGTACAGTTTAGGCATACATAATATACAAAAAGTACAGACATATAGACAGACAGTCGGAAAAAAGTACTTAACAGAAAGATATTTGCCTTGCATCACGCACATTGAGTGATTGATAGAATGTCACACGTATATACATTCAAAATCTAGCATAACTACATTTACACTGAAGTTATTACTTTCCGATTGTCAAAAAGGCTTATAACAGAGCCAGTTCAAGTTAAAAGGTGTGCTGTTCGCCGCTGATCTTTGAATTGTATTCCTCTATTCTGTATTTCAACATCAGTTGTTGAAAACAGGAGAGAGTTGGCAAGTACTTACCCAGTTTGTATTTGTATATAAAATGCTTAGATGAACTATCACTAAGTCAAAGACTGTGTCAGTTTTTATAACTGTTTCTGTTTCAAACAATACAAGGTTTTGTGTACATTTTACATTTAACGCTTACTTTTTTCATTCAGTGTTGTTTCCAGCGAAGTCCAAAAAACGTCTGATAAAAGCACATTTCCAAAACGTTTTTTTTTCTCCAAATACTACAGCGGTTGGTATTGATGGTATATCGTATTAAATGCTGAACCATTTGTCTGATAGCTGGAAAAAGTTATTTATGTAAATTGTTTTGTAGGACTATGCTTTACGCTTAGGGGGATGATGAGTATGTGATAAATATACATTATTATTATTATGTATTAACTGGCATTAATTTGTATACATGTTTGCTACTTTTTCATAATGTTGAGACCGAAATAAACACAAAACATCAATCAATGATATGTGTGTGTGTGTGTGTGTGTGTGTGTGTGTGTGTGTGTGTGTGTGTGTGTTGTGTTGTGTGTGCGTGCGTGCGTGCGTGCGTGCGTGTGTGTGTGTGTCCTCCTGCTCCTCCTAGTCTCCCCCAATTCCTCCTCCCCCCACCCGCTCGCCCCCACCAGTAAACTGATTTTCAGCAATCGATCACATGACGAGGCGAGATGCTGCCTGGTTCAGTCTCTCACTTGCTCTGCAGGATGTTAGGATTTTGGTATGGTTTGTGCAGTACCTCTCACTCTGAATCGCCTAAGATTTCTAACCTAACGTTTCAGCTATGTTCAAAGTTGTATTATGCAAGCGATTATAAACTCCCATGGCTTATGAAAGTGCATTCGTTATTAGGTTAGGATTATCATTTATTTAGTATAACCAAATCCATACCATCGAAAGTTTTAAAAGTATAGTGAAGCAAAGACTAATGGATGAATTTATACAAGAATGGCAAAGCAGAGTAGCTGAAAATAGTGTTTGGAGGAATTATCGTTTATTTAAAAGGAAATTTTGCTTTGAGGAATATCTAACCTTTCTCCCATCTTTCCTAAGACAAAGAGTATTGAAATTTAGACTTAGTAACCACAGACTGCCAATCCAGGGCCAGACAAATTTTAGGGAGAATATTTTCTGTACGAACCCGCTAACTTCTTTGAAATTCTGAAGCTGCGTTTTGTCTGATGAGAACACCAAATTAAAAGCTCAAAATTTTGGATTTAGTTTCAACTGATTTTAGTCATCCGTGGCCCCATTGTGGCTAATAAAATTCCTGTCTGTTCCATGAATTCCAAAGTGGCAGTCAATATAATCATGTAGAAGTCTATTTCTTTGCTCCCAGCGGTTCTTTTTGTTTTTTCTTTTCTTTTTTTACGTTTTCGTTTCACTTGTGTTCGTGATCATCGTCCCCCACTTACTCTTTAATTTCAAAGCCTCAGTTCTCTAATTTACACACACACACACACACACACACACACACACACACACACACACACACACACACACACACACACACACACACACACACACACACATACACACACACACACACACACACACACTTACTGATGCAGACATGCATTTGTGAAACAAAGAAATAACCAAGTGTAATAATAATGTAAGTGTTTACTTTAAAAAACAACAAGAAGTAAACATTTCAAAACGTAAATGTCATGTCAAATATCACAACCACAACTGAAGGTACAAACACATACATTTACAAAGTTCAACAGTATTCATCACAAGATAATTATTGAGTTCAGCAGTTTTCCATTAATAATAATAATAATTATAATAATAATAATAAGAATATAATATATATATAATATACAGTAAACAACAAAAAACATGTAATATGAATATGAATAAACTGTTGGTGATTAATGCTGAAAATATAATGTACAGTTGCCAAAAAGCATGAATGTCACTGGCTTTGAACTTCATTTTTTTCTTTTTTCTTCATAAAAAGGTATAATTTAAAGAGTCGTTTGACAATGTTCAATTCAGTTGAGAAGAATGCTTAATCATTACATTTTCTCAATGAAAAAAATCTGTGCAAAGCACAAGAAGTAAAGCTATAAAATTGTATAGTGAAATATCTACATTTCTCACGAACAGGCAACATAAATAAACATTTCAACTTTCAGAATGCGCAAATCTTTAAAAAAAAGATCAGGTTATATGAAATCAGGTTCTAATTACAACTGTTTCCAGAGAGAAAAACAGGGGGGGGGGGTGCACAGGGACTGGGGGGAGGAGGGACAAAGAGAAGGTGGTGGAAGGGGGGGAGTTACAATAATGCTGCAAACATTTTCTCGGTAACACTAGACAACTATTGTTAATCATATCATGTCCAATGGATGGCGCGGATTCAGCAGTCATGGCTCACACAGATGTGGTATACTTGTGGTGCTTAATTAAATCACACAAGGGGAAACTGATGATGTTCTTCATCCGAAAAACCAAACCTAAAACAACAACAAAAAACCGCTCTGATCCAGCTAGCTGATATTACAATTCACAGACTGTAAACCCTCTCACCCCCTCCACACAGACATTCTTGAGGGGGAGGGGGGGGGGAGCAGGAGCCAGAATGAATAAACCCGTCTCTGTAGATCCAGTCACATGAACGGTTCAAAGGAATGCTATTTATTAGGACAAAACACAACATGCGAATTTTTAGGGTAATCTCCTTTATTAAGTTAGAAAACAAAACAAAAATGAGATGGAGAGCTAATTAAGCCATTTATTTGTTTGGGCTGAGCTATGTTGTTTTCGTGTCTCAGTGGATTTATAGAATTCAGTCCTATCTCTGTGCATTCAAAGAAGCAAATCCACAGTTTGTGTGTTTTAAGTCAGCTCATGCAGGTATGTCTGTGATATCCCCGCCAACAAAACTTATGTCCATAATTTGTTTTTCCTCTTGACATTTTTTCCTCTCCTTCTCTGGGTTCCTTTGGATGGTAGGCAAAATCCTAGCATACAGATAGGCGTTTTCCTTTGTGTCATCCAACCTTGGGAGTCGTACGCAGATTCACAGATTTAGCCAGGTGTCTTCCTTGCAGTTGTCCAATGTTTGAGTGGTAAGAGGATTCCCAGTATTCCACTAGATTCCAGGCATTTCACTAGATTCCCAGTATTCCATTAGGTTCCTAGCATTCGATTCCCACTATTCCACTAGATTCCCAGCATTCCACTAGATTCCCAGCAGTCCGCTAGATTTCCCAGTATTCTACTAGATTCCTGGTATTCCTTGTCAGGCAGGCCTCCATGGTGGATCTGAAGGCCTGTCACACCTGTCCTTAATTTTTCCTCAGCCCTCTGGGCTGGGTGGGCGGTCGACTGCCGGTCCTGCTACCCTGGGTGGGAGGTCGGCTACCCAAGCCCAGGTTCGTCTGGCGGCTGGGAGGTTTTGAGCCGGGCTGGGTGGGAGGTCGGCTACCCAAGCCCAGGTTCGTCTGGCGGCTGGCAGGTTTCGAGCCGGGCTGGGTGGGAGGCCGTCCGCCGGCTGCTCCCGCTATCCTGCTGGTCCTCTCCCTCACCATCAACTGTCGCTTTCATGTCCGCCTCCACGTGGAGGGAGTCCTCTGCACGCTCAGAGAAGTTGGAAGGGCGCTGCTGCTGCTGCTCCTCTGCCGCTGCTGCTGCTGTTGATGTTGTTGCAGGCTCTCCCGCTTTCTCAGGCTCTGCCTCCATCTGCCCCCCTCGCCCTGCCCTGTCCCCCTTCACTGGGGGCGTGGCCTGCACGTCCTCTGCCGCCTCAGCCTTGGACTCCTGGGCCCGCTCGTGTCTGGACCCGGCGGAAGGGCCCCGAGGGGGCATCTCGCCCGGGTGGGGGGTGTGGCCACGGGATTGAACCCCAGCCCCTGCGTCGGCCGGGGGCGCGGTGGCCGGCGGCGGGCTCTGCACTTTCTCCGCCTCCTCCGTCTCGTCCTTCTCCTTCTCCTCCTCCTTGTCGTCCAGCACGCGGTCGTCTCCCCTCTGCATCTCCCCCTGGCGGTTCAGCTGCTCGATCTCGGGCTCGTTCCCGCGAGGGGCCTCCTCCCCTCCTTCCCCTTGCGGGTCCCCCTCCGCCGTCACCACCCCCTCAGCTGCGGCCGGATCCGCGTCCTCGCCGACGGAGGCTGGGCCCGTCTCGGACTCCTTGCCCCGGGAGTGCGTGCTCATCTGAGAAGGCGGCCGGCGACCCTGAGAGGTTGTGCTTCCGGGTCGCGCACCGGAAGGGGGTCGGGGCTTCGTGGACGCGGATGTGGGGCGGCTGCCTTCCTGCTGCTGCTGGCCGGACGTGGGGCGGGAGCTGACCAGCGGGGGTTCGACGGCGTCCGGCTGCGGGTCCCTGCCGCCGTTGATCATGGCCGACTCCCGCGTGAGGCCCAGGCCCTCAGGCAGTGGCGGGGCCTGCGGCGTCATGGGCTTGTAGGACAGCTGGGACTGCTGGGTGCGCGCCGAGATCTGGGAGTCTGTCTCCATCTGGGGGTTCTCATCGGCGTCCTCCTCTCCTTCCCTCCCGTCGTCCTCCTCCTCCTCCAGGTTCTCCTCCTCCTCTTCCTCTCCGCGCTGCGTGGCTGGCAGACGCTGCAGCAGGAGGTAGGATCGGGACTTCTTGCTGGCTCCTTCTGGCAGACCTGCCCGAGACAAAACAAGACATATTAATAATAATACACAGCACTTCTATTCGGCGGTTCAGTGAAGCTGGTTTGCATGAGTGAATGCTCTTTGTAATCTTTCGCGCAAGAAGTCGCGAGAGGTCGCAGCGTCACTTCCGGGCCGATTTCTGAGTAGGCGTTGCTTCACACTGTGTATAACAATGGAAATTGAACCTAGAATTGCGAAACTGTACAAATGCCACCACTGTTGCAGTTGCAAAAATTACCGGGAAAGGGGAAGGAGGGTGGGTAAAAAGTGTCTTTGCATAATTTTTGGGCTGACCAGAAGATTGCGATTTCTTGGAAAAAATGCGTTTTGCGTTTTGGGGCATCCTATGGCCCGAGCAACAAGTTATTGCTTGTTGCCAGACACATTCTGACTACAGGCCTCCAAAAATGCCTTTAAAGTTGGCTGTGTAAAACTCGCAAATTCACTGTCACCGCCTTCCACTATGAAGAAAGTATGCTCCGAAAGTAAAAACAGGCAAGTGACTGAAGCGGCGCTGGGCAAAAGTCAAGGGAGTTAACAACCCCGCCTGAACCGCCCAATAGCGCAATGTCCATAACATGAACTTAGCTCAAAGCGCTTTACACAAAACAGTATGTACATATTTACACTGTACAGGACATCAGTAACCATATTAACACCACCTTCTCTATAGCCACACATACACTCCATAGTCAAACTGGGCAGAAAAAGTGCTTTACGAAAAACCAAGAGAGAATTAGCGTTCTTTAAAAAGATGTGTTTTAAGATTTTTTGTTAAAAGTAGGGAGAGATTGAGAGTTGCGGATGATTGTAGGAAGCTTGAAAATGGAAAGATCTGTTTCCAGCAGATTTAAGGTTAGTGTTGAGGACTTTGAACGGTTTTTCGTTGCTGGACCGAAGGGTTCGAGAGGGTTGGTAGGTGTGAAATAGTTCTGAAAGGTACGGGGGAGGAGAATTTTCAAAGCGCCTGAAAGCTAATGTGGCAATTAATTTTTGACAAGTCAGCCAGCATTTCTCAGCGGGTGAGCCAACTTCATGGTGATCTGAAGAGAATACAAATAAAATCGGCATA
>CAUZXP010000383.1:0-12500 GCA_963584105.1 Alviniconcha strummeri | reverse complement strand
CCAGTGCCTTATGGCATGGGTCTCGCTTTGCCAAATGCCCTAGGACTCAAACATTGCTTTACTTGATCCTTCCATTCTTTCTCCAGTGCCCTAAACAGAGTTCTTGCTTTACCTGGTACATTCGGGCACAGTAATTCTCACTTCACCAAATGCCTTAGGGCACAGTTCTTGCTTCACCCAATGCCTTAGGGCACAATTTTTCCGTTACTTGCTCCTTCCATCCATTCTCCAACGCCCTAAACAGAGTTCTTGCTTTATGTAGTGGCTTAATGATGTCTGCCTTTACTCAGGGCCTCCGAACACAATTCTTCCTTCACTTAAGCCATAAGGCCTTAAAGCACAGCTAATTTAGTACTGCCATTGCCTTCAGTTCCTTTTCGGCCCAAGCAGCTACTCCGACACTCACTAATATGAAAGCAACACACCACACAGTTTGTTTACCCTTCACTCTCCAAGCTTTGGCAAAGTTGGCTGAAAATAAAATTGAATGAAAATGCAAGCAATACAGATCAGCATATAAATTCATCCTTTTAAACCTGCAACCTCTCATCACAGGTTGTCTTCACCATTTGGCCACCCCCACATCCCCCCCTCCCCCCTTTATTTCTTCTGCTTTGTTGCTGTTGTTGTTGCTGCTGCTGCTGCTGTTGTTGTTGAGTGAGGGGGTCCATGGTTTGAGGATGATCAGTTAATCAGAAAGAAGAAGAAAAAACCCCTGTCCAGACTGAAAGCCACGGTAGCCATAACCAGCAAATAACCATCCAGACAGCCAAGCTTCCGCAACCCCCCTAACCCCCCCCCCCCCCCCCCCCCCCCCGCGTTCCCCCAGCTTTTTAATTTTCTTTCTGTCCTTCAGTGGGGAAGCTGGGGGGAGGGTGAAGGGGGCGGTTGGGGGGTGGAGGGGAGGTCACGGTCAGAGCATGACAAGTGCTGAGGGAAAGTGACCTCTGTCTATAATGAAAACTGTACTGGTGAGGTGTGTGTGTGGGGGGGGGGGGGGGGAAACAAGGTTAATGCATGACAAGTGCTGGGGAAACTGACCTCTGTCCAGAAAGAAAGCTGTACTGTCCAGCGTCCACTTCTCTTCAGGGCAGGAACAGTTGACTGACAGAGTGCACACCAGGATCTGTCGGCCCTGAAAGAAACCAGCAGAACCCACATCACATTCACTTGATAGCAATTGATATGTAATACTGTTGTGCTCCGACACAGTACCGCAACTGATATGTAACACTGTTCCTCACCTTTCCTCCACCCCCATCTCTCTCTCCACCCCTTCTCTCCCCCACCCCCTCCCTCCCTCTCCCCCACCAGGTTGTTGATACTGTCCCATTTTTTTCATTCTGTCTTCCCCTTTTATACACTGTAGCTTCTGCTGCTCTGGTCCATTGGCATGCATTTCTTTTTGCAGTCCCCCCCCCCCCCTCCTTTTTTCCTTTTTCTGCTTGTTTGTCGTTGTGGTCCTTTTCTTCTCCAGCTCTGTTATATAGGTTAGTTAAATGGTTCAGTATGTTCACATTATATATAACAACAAGAAGAATTGAGAAACAGCAGAACTCAAAATCAGCCCTGACTGACAAGGGTGTGTTTGTGTGTGCCGGTGTGTGTGTGTGTGTGTGTGTGTGTGTGTGTGTGTGTGTGTGTGTGTGTGTGTGTGTGTGTGTGTGTATACATACATACATAGAGAGACAGAGAAAGAGAATATATACAGAGATTTAGGAAAGCATGCTAAGGGAAGGGAGAGAACTGGATCTAGCTGCACCAAAGAGCAACGCAGTCTTTTCGATGAACTATATCCAGTACGTTGTGTGCTTTTACAGCTAGTGGGTGAACAATACCCTTTAACATCATTGGCGGGAGCTGCCACAAGTATCATTTTTGTTGCGACAAATGTTTTGTCATGCAAACACGTGTTTGTCGCGACAAGTCTTTTGTTGCGACAAAAGTATGCTTGCCACGACAAAACTTTTGTCGACACAAAATTATGTTTGTTGCAACAAAATATTTTTTTGTCACAAATTTTTTGTTGCGGCAAATATTTGTCACGACAATTTGTCACGACAAGCATACTTTTGTTGCGACAAAACACATGTTTTGTTGTGACAAACACATGCTTTGTTGTGACAAACACGTGTTTGTCACAACAAAAGTAAGCTTGTCACAACAAAACTTTTGAGTGTCCGGACAAAAGTATTGTTGTGACAAAAATATGTTGTTGTTTTTAATCAAAAGCTTTGTTGCAAGAGGCATACTTTTGTCGCAACAAAAGACGTGTTTTGTCACAACAAAACCTTTCTCGCGACAAAAATGATACTTGTGGCAGCTCCTGTCAATGTTACTTTAATAGCTGTTAGCGCACTAAAATATATATGCCATGGCGATCAGTAAATATCACACCTGAGACAGAACAAAACAGTCATTTCTTAAGATGTGTACAGACACAAAAATAACAAAAAGAAGATTTCTAGAGTGCCCACCTATCCCCCAGTACATAATGCTATTCTCTGCTATCGAGCAGACTCACTGCACTCACTGATTGTCAGTGAGTGACTGCATCCTTTTTACAGCGCATATTTTCAATATCCACCAAAGGTAAACACAAAAAGGTTCAAAAGAACGCTTACTTATTTTGACACGAACGCAGAGTATGCAAATTTTTATGTCATGCCACTGATGTGTTTACGTGTTTGATTGTAACAGTGGAAAGGTTCTTATCGAACCTTATTGCTGAGAGCCTGAAAACTGTTTATATTCCAGTATATTCATTTCTCTTCCTCCATTTCCAGGTAGTGAACTGCTGTTTACTATCAGCTGTCCGGTGCCCTAAACGCTATGGTCTTATAGAGAGCGCATAGTTGTTGCGTTTGTTTTGCCGATGATGCTCAGTCTCGTAATGCGTTCTCACTGAAAGATAGAGAATACAATGTCCAAGTCGTAATGCATCAACCTCCAGTGTCTCCCTTAGTTCGCAGATGTCAATTTGTGTAATAATATTGTAATCCTGATTAGTTTATTAATTTTTGTGACTGATTGTCAAGAACGTATTGTGTATAGGCACCGTGTATATTATAGCAATGGACAATGTTCTTGCAGAATTTTACAGGTGAGAGCTTGTTACCACAGAATAGCTGGAGTACTGGTGACCGTTACGTGTTTGTAATATTCAGTTTTTTTGTTTTTTGTTTTTGTTTTTTGTTCTGAAAGCAACGGTTGATTTTCACTGTTAAACGTCAGAAACCCCAAATGCTGAAGTCTTGCTAGAGATCACGCACTTACGTGCATACATGAATGCTGACCTCCTGACGGCATTGGTAAAATCCTAATGATCTACTGCCAGGCGTTTGTAAAACAGGAAACGTATGTTGCATACTGGATCATGGTGTTGCCGAGATAGCGACCGATCGCTACGGCGATGCAAAAGTAGACTTGCTAGTAGTGTAGTAGTGTATGACTTTACAGTACCTACAATAGTTAGAAACGTTCGCAGAACACTGAACACACACGCACGCACGCACGCACGCACGCACGCACGCACGCACACAAACATAAGCACAATCGAACCCAAGCACACCGTTAAATCATCGTACCGCACACACAAGCGCCAAGGACATGCAAGAACACTCAATCCAGGCCCGATTATAAATTTCACAGTGTTAATAACACTAAAGTAAAACACTGAAAGATACCCTATTGTGAACAGTTGTGTCCCATTATTGTGCAGTGTTTCAGGATATGCCTTGTATTGTAATGAATCTGTAGCTGTAGGCTAATTTGCATGTCAAAGTTGTGTGTGTTTTTTCCCGCTGTTAGCACGAGGTTCACAACGCACGTGTAGAGATCTCGCATTTACCTGTGTTTCGTGCTAGTCTGACTGATTGGCACAGTCTCGACAATGAGCTGTCATTGTAACATTAAGGATCTCGGTGTATTCAATGCTCAGTACCTCTGTCATTCGTGCCCTCTTTGAAGGAAGATCAGTCTCGCTTTTTGGATATGTTTTGTGTAATTATAATTATTGCAATCCTGGATCATGCTGACGTGCTTATGTGTATGTCTTACGTCTCTGGTGTTGTAACAGTGGAAGAGTCTCCAAACTGTTATATATTTTCAGTGTATACATGTTTTCCTCCATTTTCAGTGGTAGTAGGTTGCTGTTTACCATCACGTGTCTGATGCCCTAAATGTACGATGTCTTGTAGATATCGTACAGCTATTGTGTTTGTTTTACCGATCGTACTTACAACTTTGTAATGCGCTGTCACTGAAACAAAGATAGAGAATATGTGTTTAAGACGTAATGTATCAACCACTCGAGTTTCCTTGCCTCTAGATGTGGATTCGTGTAATAATATTGTAACCCTGATTAGTTTATTTTGCGACTGATCGTCACAAACGTATAAGCGCATACGCACTGTGTATATTGTAGCAGTGGACGATGTTTTGTTTTTGTTAATTTTTTGTTTTCTGATTATTTTTATTATAGAAATTACAACTGAGCACCTGTGAATACTATTTAGAGAATAGCTGGAACACCGGTCGCGATGTGGTGACCATTACGTATTTGTAATATGCAGTTGTTTTTTTAGTTCTAAAGGTAGCGGTTGTTATTTACAGTTACGCGCCTCAAACAAAGTCTTTGTACAGATCACGCACTTCTCGTGCATACATGTATGTTGTAATCCTGATGGCATTATAGTTTTGTAATGATATACCGCCAGTAGTAGTAAAATAGGAAACGTAGGTTTGCATGTAATAGGTTTATATTGTCGCCGTGCTTGTGACCAACCATTACGTTGATGTAAAAATAGTCTCACTAGTAGTGTTTGACTGTACATTAGTAACAATAGCCAGAATCATTCACAGAGCACTGAAAACCGATAATACACACACGCATACTCGTACGCACATGCTTACGCATATCACACACGCTTGCACACGACACCCACCCACCCCCACCCACCCCCACCCACCCAAACACACACACACACACACACACACACACACACACACACACACACACACACACACACTCGAACCCATGTAAAAATAGTCTCACTAGTAGTGTTTGACTGTACATTAGTAACAATAGCCAGAATCATTCACAGAGCGCTGAAAACCGATAATACACACACGCATACTCGTACGCACATGCTTACGCATATCACACACGCTTGCACACGACACCCACCCACCCCCACCCACCCCCACCCACACACACACACACACACACACACACACACACACACTCGAACCCACGCACATCGTTAAATCATCGTACACCGCACTCTCAAGTACAGGCAAACACTCAATCAAGCCCCGCACATTAAATAACACTCTAAATTAAGATATGGTAGGATACCTTATTGCCAAAATTCGTGTCCCATCAATGTGCAGTGTTACGAAATGCGCATTTTATTGTAACGAATCTGTAACTGTAGCCTGACTTGCACGCCCAAGTTTTTCTGTTGTAGCTACACGTAAAGGGGGGGGGGGGGGGGGGGGGGGAACACGAGCCCTTTCGTTTGATTTAGACTACAACGATTGATTATAAATTCCTTACTCAATAATGATGTAAATTACCGCGCCTATTGCGGCGCAAATAACCCTCGCCATACACATTGTATATCTGTAAGACAGTGTATATAATAATTAAGAAATTAATTTGTCACTCTATTTTTTATAAAAAATTTCCTCTCCATCACTCTTGTTTTGTTGTTGTTGTTTTCTTGTTTGTTTGTCTTCTTTTTTCATTATCCGTTAACATTTAATTGCAGAATGAACAGTGTATTTTCTTCTAGAGAGACAGCCTTGAGAGAGACTGGATTGGAAGACGGTCGCTTGTTGTTATTGTATACCGCACATAACTACACATCCATCCTGGGCTTGTTTTTGTTTTGCGTTCTCGTGGGAACAGTTACATAAAATGGCGAATGATTTGTGTATTTATAGAGCCAGGATTGGATGTTTTTACAATAGAACGGTCAATAATCATGACAAAGTATTTTTTTGTAAATTATCAGTGATCTCATTTTATATTCTATGCTGCATGAGAAACCATAATCAAGTGACGATAGCCCTATTCTTTTTCCTTTTTGCTGAGCAGACAACTGCTGTTGAAAACACAGGGCATCCCACATCTTTTTTCATTGGGAACCGCAAGAAAATAGATTACAGTTATCAAGTTTGTCATCTAGTTTGTTACAATTGCTTCCCTTACACTCAGGAGATATCGAATCTAACCCAGGCCCTACCCCTAATTATGAAATTAAAATAATTCATCTCAATGCAAGAATATACCTAAACACATATCGGACATTGAAACCGAATGCAATAAATATGATATTATTACATGTTCTGAGACGTGGCTAGCTCCGCATCATACTAGTGCTCAAACAGACTTACTACATTTCCATCCACCGATTAGACTAGACCGACCGTCAAACCACAGTGGTGGTGGAGCAGCCATATACGTGAAACGACACTTATTCTGTAAGCACAGACCCCATCTTCATGTACCCGGTCTTGAAGCTATTTGGACTGAAACCAAAATTAACAAGGAAACCATGCTTATAGGTTCATTCTACCGACAACCGAGTGCCACAGTTGACTATTGGGATTTAATCAGACAAAGCTTTTGGAATGTAAATAACACTGGTTTAAAATTTATTGCCTTTGGGGACTTCAACTCCGACTTTAACTTCGCAAGCAAGCACTTAGTTGATATACTCCATATGTTTCAGTTGCACCAGCTAACTAATTCTGACACTAGAATAACTCCGACAAGTAGTACATGTATTGATCTTTTCATAACCCAGACGCCCCAAGTTATTAAGAGTATAGAGGTTTTGCCGGAAATATGTAGTGACCACTGTGTGCCATGTGCAACAGTGATCAATAACACCAATACTAATTATAGTTTCAAAAGAACATTATACAATTATGACAAATTAGATTTCACTAAATTCTGCAACATGCTGTCTCGTATAGACTGGGCCGATGCTATGCAAAATGGATCCACTGACGACTGTGCTGAACATTTTAATACTATATTTTTCGAAGCCGCCTGCGATTGCATGCCTGTAAAAACCGTCACAGTTCGCTCTAAAGATGCTGCTCGGATAAATGAAGACATTCGCTGGACTATAAAACAGAGATATAGGTTGTTTAAAAAAGCAAAACGCAGCAATAAAGACGAAGACTGGCGAGCTTATCGGACTTATAGAAACTTAGTAACCGCTAAGATTAGAGACAGAAAACTGGAATATTTAAATGAACTTGATTTAAAGGCATCTGACCCAAAACAGTTCGGTACTAAGGAATGGTGGAAACTGGTAAAACAATTTATGAATTAAAAAAGGCATATCCGACGACATTCCTCCCATCTTCTTCAATGGTACTTTGTATTCTTCCAGCGAAGACATGGCCAACGTACTGAATGATTATTTTATTCAACAATCGACATTAGACAATCCAAACGAAAATACTCCAAATGTAGAGTACACCGATTCTGAAATTACTGATAATATACTTACGCACGCTGACGTACATAGTGTAATAAAAAAATTAGACAAATTAAAGGCAAAGGGCCCGATATGATTCATAACAAATTGCTGATAGCTACAGTTGACATTATTACAGAACCCTTAACCAACCTGTTTAACCGCTGTTTGAATGAAGGTATCTTCCCAAACATTTGCAAGATTGCTCATGTAACACCACTACATAAAAAAGGACCCGAAAATCTGTGTAATAATTATCGTCCTATTTCGCTGTTAAGTTCATAGTTCAGGAGCTGTGTGAGAGTCGAGGTGGACGTCCTGGGCTGTCCGTCCTAACGAGCCTTCTGGTTTCCGTGGACGTAAAGATTTATTGCACCGTGCTTCGGCATTGGTCACAACTTGTCCCTAATATGTCTCATGACATCTGAGGACATTAAGCATCAATTCATCATCATCAACTGTTAAGTTGTGTAGGCAAGGTCTTAGAACGATGTGTTCACAGCCGTGTGTTGAATTATTTGAAGGTTAATAATATTATTACTCAATCCCAGTCAGGATTTATGCCAGGAGATTCAACAGTTAACCAACTCACATCAATATATCATGACCTATGTACATCATTCGATCAAGGAATAACTACACAATCCATTTTTTTCTCTCGACATTTCCAAAGCCTTCAATCGAGTGTGACACAAGGGATTATTGAAAAAAATAGAAGCAGTTGGTATAAGAGGCAATTTGGCATTATGGTTTCAAAACTATTTACAAAATCGCAAACAAGCCGTTGTTATAAAAGGTAAAAAGTCTGAATACAAAACAGTACCTTCTGGAGTTCCACAGGGGTCTGTGTTAGGCCCCTTGTTATTTCTCATATATATATATATAAACGACATAACCAAAAATATTGAATCTGTTATAAAACTTTTTGCGGATGACACAACTGTGTTACTTGCATTGAAAGACCCCGACAGAAGAGCAGCAATTTTAAATTCTGACTTGGAAAAAAATTAACAGCTGGGCGAAACGATGGAAAGTTAGTTTTAATGAAAGAAAGAAAGAAAAAAGAAAAAGAAAAAAAAAACTAACTGAATTGCTAACATTTAAGAAAGACAACCTTCCAGTTTACTCACTGTCATTTGGAAATATTGTTCTCGAAGACAAGGAATGTCACAAACATTTAGGTCTGACTTTTCGAAGTAACTGCAAATGGGAAAAACATATAAACAGTATTATTAGAAAAGTAACCATTCTTATTTCATGTTTACGTTCCTTTAAGTACAAGCTGTGCCGAAAAGCCTTGGATACTATGTGCAAATCTTTTATATTACCACAGTTTGACTATGCTGACATTGTTTGGGATAATTGTTCTGGAACACTTTCAAACATGCTCGAAAACCTGCATTTGGAAGTTAAAGAATTATTTTAGGAGCTGTTAGAGGAACAAGCCACGAAAAGTTATATAAAGAATCTGGATTTTGCACTCTAAAAGAAAGACGAAAACGTCACAAGCTGTTAATGTTTCACAAAATGATTAATCACCAGTGCCCCGGATACCTATCGAACTTAGTACCACCTCTAGTTTCAACAACAAACCCGTATCGTCGAAGACGACCACATGAAAGAGTCATTCCCGCTCATAAAACAGAACTGTATGCAAATTCATTCATTCCGTCAACTACCCAACTGTGGAACACATTACCTCAAACTATACAAACAAATCCTTCAATTAGCCTGCTGAAGAAATATTTGTCAACGAATGACACTATGATTCCTATATATTATTATTTTGGTACTAGAAAGGAACGAGTTAAGCACTGTAGACTCCGACTTGCTATTAGCGATTTAAATTATGACTTATTCAGACGCCACCTTTTAGAAGACCCTATGTGTTCATGCGGATATACAGCAGAATCATCAGAGCATTTCCTACTACACTGTCCCCTTTATAATAGTATTAGAAATAAAACCATTAATAAACTAGATGAGAACGAAAGAAATATCAATACACTTCTGTTTGGAAACGACAAGCTACATTTAGAAACTAATAAGAAAATATTTGCTATAGTCTACGATTTTTTGCGCCAAACCGACCGCTATTTCCAAATGACCGCTTGTAAATCTGTAAAAGTCAGCCAAAATTTGTTTAGGATACAAGCGAAGAAGTACACGTTTTAATCCTCTCCCTCTCTCTGTCTCTCTCAGATCAATAATTATGAGAACATCACTAGACCATTCGTTTAGTTATTTGTTTTTCAACCCCCGCCCCCTCCGCCCGTTTTGTTGTTGTTGTTTTTGTTTTGTTTTGTTTGTTTGTTTTTTCTGGTCATTTTGGTCTTTTGTTTGTTTTGTTGCCTCTGACGTTTTGACAACAATTTGCCATCTTGCCATCGTAAGTGTCTGTATGATTATCATTTTATATATAGGTAATACTCAAATAAGCATACTGCTTTTGTGTTTTCTGTACTTATTTGTTGAGCTTATGATTATGATGAATGAATAAAATTTTGTTTAAACCAAAAAACTCCAAGCACTGGCTCAGTGGTTAGAGCGCCGGTCTCGTGATTGAAAGGTCTCGGGTTCGAATCCCTGCAGGAGCGGCGGGAGAATTTTCTTCTCCAGGGTCAACTTTTTGTGCTGACTCTTACTTCGGTCAGCACATGTACAAATCACAATACCGCAGTAGCACGTAAAAGATCCCGGTCATTTCGCCAAAAGTGCAGGTGGCAGGTTACAGCCAAACACGCATACACCTTACTTATGTGGTTTTGCATGAAGTGACATGGTGCATGGTTTTATGGTGTACACAGAACTTGCGCCGAGACGGCAGCAGTTTCACGCGGCACAAGCCATGCCAGCGCTGTAAGTACACCACTTCAGTGGATATTCTAAAACGCGCTATAAAAAGTTAAGTCACTCATGTAGTCGAATTACATGCGTGAGTAGTGAGTCTGCTCGAGAGCGCTGTATAGAAGCAATCATCATCATCATTTGTGAGCCGGTTTGGCCTCCGGTAAGGCGTTAGGCTGGTAAGCAGAAGGACCTCGGGTTCGATACCGCTTCGGCTCTCCTTTCTCTTGAAAAAGGTTGTGGTTTGTGGACACTGTCTTGTGACTGTGTCCATCACTTCCTGCTGAATCATTAAAATGGCTCTCATCGCTATATATCCATCTTAATGCAGGAATCATTCTGGTGGTGACAGTGTCGCGATAGTATATAATCTCCTTGTTCCCCCACCTCCAAACTCCCTTGCCCCTTTCTCCCCGTCCCTAATAAGCCCTATGGTTTCTGTGGACGTTAAGCACCATGTTCACTTACATCATCATCGACCGCGTCAGTGGACATCTGCACGGAGATAATTTAAAGAGTGCCCCTTCAGTGGCGTAACCAGTTCTGGCAGAGTCTGGAGGAAGGTGCCGGAAAGCGATGCTCGGAGTGTGCGAAAGCACCGGAGCCCGAACGTCTAGCTTATATTTATGTGTTCGTACCCGTGTGTGTGTGTGTGTGTGGGGGGGGGGGGGGTGAGAGGAGAAAGAGAGAGAGTGTGTGTGTGTGTGTGTGTGTGTGTGTGTGTGTGTGTGTGTGTGTGTGTGTGTGTGAGAGGAGAAAGAGAGAGAGAGAGAGTGTCTGTGTGTGTGTGTATGTGTTAGGAGAGAAAAAGTGTGTGTGTGTGTGTGTGTGTGTGTGCGTGTGCGTGTGAAGAGAGAGTGTGTGTGTGTGTGCGCGCGCGTGTGAGTATGCACGTGCGTGCGTGTGTGTATGCACGTGCGTGCGTGCGTGCGTGTGTGCGTGTGTGTGTGTGTGTGCAACACTACAGGCAACAACACTACAGGCATATATTGTGGCATCTTTGTAACTAAAGCAGGTCGTTTTTCTTACGATGAATTCCCCCAATCCCTCGTAAACCCCTCCCCAAGGACTTTCACTCCACCAACGAAACAATAGTGTGGATAGACACTAGGGATCTTGCCTGTTTACGATTACCGGTCAATTCATTCACATTGCCAGAGGATGTCACACACAGAACAGTGGTTCTTTGTAAACTAGGTCGTTTTTCTTACGGTGAATCACCGCGGACCCCTCCCCTTGAGGGAACTTCACTCCACCGACGAAACAATAGTGTGGAGAGACCCTGGGGGATCTTGAGCCTGTTTACGACCTGTTTACGGTAATGAGTGAATAAATTCACCCTGTCAGATGGTGTGACATAGATATTATGTGGCGCATTTTAAGAGCAGGTCGTTTGTCTTACAGTGAATCACCGCGGATCCCTCCCTTGAGGGAACTTCACTCCACCGACGAAACAATAGTGTGGAGAGACCCTGAGGGATCTTGAGCCTGTTTACGACCTGCTTAGGATGATGAGGAAAACAAACAAACTTGTCAGCTAGTCTTCTTCTTCTTTCATGGTGCTTTATTGGAGAGTCGGCCTAGGACGGCCATCTCGACTTTCACACAGCTTCTGAGCTCTGACCCTGCCAGTAAACGTACACATGGTGCTTAACCATAAGGCTTACTAGGGACAGGGAGAAGGGGGGGGGGGGGGGGATAAGGGAGTATGGAGGTGGGGGCGTAAGTAACTAACTTGGTGTATTCCGCCCAGTCAACAAGTGCGGTTATATCAAGGGGTATGGAGGTGGGGGAAGAGGGAGATTATCTACCTACCGCTACATTGTCACCACCGGAATGACTGCTGCATTGAGATGGGCAGCGACGAGAGCCCTTTTAATGTTTTATAATTGTGAGGGACAATGTCACAAGGCTGTGTCCACAAACCACAACTTTTGAAGATGAAAGCCGAAGCGGATTCGAACCGAGGTCTCTCTGCTTACCGCCTTACCGTTAGGCCAAACCGGCTCACGGGGTAATGTGTGTGTGTGTGTGTGTGGGGGGGGGGGGGGGGTGCTTATGTCCGTGGACGCCATGCTTCACACACAGGAAATCACGCTTTTTGCGCGACACGTAGATCTGATAGAAACATACCTGGTCTTTGACACCCAGTCA
>CAUZXP010000382.1:32070-69696 GCA_963584105.1 Alviniconcha strummeri | reverse complement strand
AATGGGAAGCCCAGACTGCAATGTGTCAATGGTCGACATCACCTTCGAAAACTCCTGTGGGTGTACTGCCCTGGACATGCCGGAGTGAAGGGAAATGACCGAGCAGATAAACGGGCGGGCAAAACCACTCTCAAATGGCTTGCTTCTCGGAAGATCCGAAATGTTGAGGAGCTTGAGACACTACCTGCGGGCACAGGGAAATGACCGAGCAGATAGACTGGCGGGCAAAGCAACCCTCAAATGGCTTCCTTCTCGGAAGATCCGAAGTGTTGAGAAGCTTGACACTACCTGCGGGCACAAAGCCAAGGACAACACACAATTTATTGCCTGGAGGAGAGAGGCGTGGAAAGAGGAAGCGCTAGACGATCTTCCTTGAAAGGATGAAAGAAGACCATCGTCAATCGGACGAACACTGGAACCGTTTCAAAGGCAACGTTGGGGAAATTTCTGAAGGACGGGGTGGAGAGCATATGGGCTTTTCCGAGTGCACAAATACCATCTTGAACTGAACTGAAAATGCAGCATACCGCTTAATGGCCATTCCTCAGTAACAGTGGAACACTGCATTGCTGTGGGATATAGTCATAGTGCTTGGATTTTAACTTCCCTTCAATTGCACAAATCAGTCAGTGAACAGCTTCAATGTATACAAGAGCGATGTATACTATGGAAGCTGTAGGACAGTTGCTGCTTGCATATTCACTGAAGATGTAGGCTACCTTTGGCTGAATTGTTTTTAAATAATCCGAAACAAGTTTGACTGCTTACGTTCTAAAACAAAACCGAAACACACGAAAGGTTGAAAAGAACGCTTACACAAGTGTAGGAAAAGTGTTCAAAAGAACGCTTACACAAGTGTAGGAAAAGTGTTCAAAAGAACGCTTACACAAGTGTAAGAAATGTGTTTAAAAGAACGCTTATGATACAACACACCGTGCGAATCTTCGGGGTCAGCCCCTTTGTCAAGCGACAGAACAACACTAAAACAACGGTTAAACAGTGAAAAATGAAATGGAGGCTACTTCTCTGCTTTTGGCTATGCTGTCTTTGTTTTGATGGGGAAGAGGTGAAGATCTTATCAAAACCAGCAGAGCATCTACTTTCACCAGAGATCTGTGTCGTTATTGACAGTTTTATTATCTGTCAAAACGCTCCAAGATGTCATTGTAGAACTCCCAATGTCCCCCAGCAACACCTCTCTCTCTCACTCACACACACACACACACACACACACACACACACACACACACACACACATTCACACACGCACACACACGCACGCACACACACACACACACACACACACACACACACACACACACACACACACACACACACACACACACACACACACACACACACACACACACACACACACACACACAATCTGTTAACCTCGGGAATGTTCGGAACAGGGGTTAAGACCAGGTTTATTTACTCGCTCTCTTTTTGTTTTGTTTTTTGTTTTGTTTTGCAAGCTTGACTGAACACTCTGAAAAGACTTTATCGGCAGGAATAATGACTGTCCTCAGCTGAACCTGCAAACGTGGGCCCAGTTCCTGCACACGCCACGGATCGAACTGCCACGGTGTAAAATATGGATGCAGCAACGACTCCTTGTTTGCGTCAGCCGTAAACTTCCAGAGACAATCCCCGCCCCCCCCTACCCCCCCCCCCCCTTTCGTTGTTAGGTCTTCACAGGTCGTCCAGGACGGCCACCTCGACTTTCACACGGCTCCTGAACTCTGAAAAAAAAAAAAAAAAAAAAAAAAGGCCAGATGAAGTAGAGCTTCATGTCCTCGGATGTCGGTTGACATATTAGGGACAAATTGTGACCAATGCCGAAGCACGGTTCAATATTGCTTTACGTCCACAGAAACCATAGGCTCATTAGGACGAAAAGCTCGGCCAGGAGGGCCACATCGACTTTCACATAGCTCTTGAATTCTGCCACTCTTGCAGGTGAGTTTTTGCTGCTTAACGTCCACGGAGGCGAGAATGCCTATTAGGGACGGGGACGAGTAGGAAAGGGGCATAGAAGAGTGAAACCCTGAAACAGGCGCCAAACCGGAAGACCAAGGCTGCCGTGGACCGCCGCGAGAACAACAGGATGTTAAGGCAGTGTCCGTCCGGCATTGCGCAGCGACCACAGCACCACGCAATTGCTGTCCCAACTGCTATGCAGAACAGAGTCACAAAGACGATGTCCGTAGCTCCGCCGTTGGGAAACAACTGAAGCAAGAGAAGTCCAATTCTCTCTCCAGCACCACCTCCCTGCTCTTGATTTCCTCTGGCCTAGCTTCTTTCTTCTTGAGAGTCCAGCTCACCTCCCTCCTTTAGATCTCGCCTGGACTCGTCATCTGTAATATTGTGTGACTCTTGCGGTCGACAGCAGCCTTTTGTGTCCAGGTGTGGCTCCTTCCTTCCAAGTCTGGGCAGTTCGGTGACCACTCAGTCGTGACGAGATGACCACTGTGGTGCCCTCGATCAGTATGGCTCACATTCGAAACAGTAAGGGAACTCGGCAGTACATTGAGACATTGTTTGAATAATAACTGAACCCGACCCCTTATTGCGTTACACACTTTCGACCACTGTCAGTAAGTTCAGCAGGTCGAGTGCCAAAACATGGCACACACACACACACACACACACACACACACACACACACACACACACACACACACACACACACACACACACACACACACACACACACACACACACACACAGGCAGGCAGGCAGGCAGGCAGACACGTACGCACGTACGCCCCCCCCCCTCCCACCATACACATAGAGTCGTGTATCAGGGCAATGGGACTGAAGAAAAGGATTTTGGATAGGAAAATCACCTTGGTTCTCATACGCACTGACGTAACGTGCCGGGCGATTGAGCATGCGCGCACTTTAGCCTACGTCACCCGTGTGGCAAAACCGAACATTCAATCGATAGTTCTACGGCACAAATGCAAACTAAAGTTATAAGAGCCCCACGTCAGTGTTAAAGATAACAATACTAATATGATAATTGACTAAAACATATACATGCCCATAAAATTATTTTGCAGCATTTACAAAATCAAAATAATAACAGTAACAATGCATATACTAACTCGTACACCTAGTCAACTTAAACACTAAAATGAAATCCGCTCCTGAAAGGAGCACGAAGTGTCGCCATCCGCAGGCCATAATGAGGTACCGTGGCCTCCAAACCAACGTAGGCCATACAGAAGTAACCCACCCACCCCCCAACCAACGTAGGCCATACAGAAGTAACCCCCCCCCCCCCCAACCAACGTAGGCCATACAGAAGTAACACCCCCCCCCCCCCCCCAAACCAACGTAGGCCATACTGAAGTACCCCCCCTCCCCCCCAACCAACGTAGGCCATACAGAAGTAACCCCCCCCCCCCCCCCAACCAACGTAGGCCATACAGAAGTAACACCCCCCCCCCCCCCCAACCAACGTAGGCCATACTGAAGTACCCCCCTCCCCCCCAACCAACGTAGGCCATACAGAAGTAACACCCCCCCCCCCCCAACCAACGTAGGCCATACAGAAGTAACACCCCCCCCCCCCCCCAAACCAACGTAGGCCGTACTGAAGTACCCCTCCTCCCCCTCAAACCAACGTAGGCCGTACTGAAGTACCCCCCCTCCCCCCCAACCAACGTAGGCCATACAGAAGTAACACCCCCCCCCCAAACCAACGTAGGCCATACTGAAGTAACCCCCCCCCCCAAACCAACGTAGGCCATACTGAAGTAACCCCCCCCCCCAAACCAACGTAGGCCATACTGAAGTAACCCCCCCCCCCCCCAATCAACGTAAGCCATACTGAGGTACCCCCTAACCCAACGTAAGCCATACTGAGGTACCCCCATAACCAGCGTAGGCCATACTGAGGTACCCCCAAACCAACCTAGGCCATACTGAGGTACCCTCAAACCAACGCAGGCCATACTGAAGTACCCCCCAAACCAACGTACCCTCCAACCAACGTAGGTCGTACTGAAGTACCCTCCAAACCAACGTACCCTCCAACCAACGTAGGTCGTACTGAAGTACCCTCCAAACCAACGTACCCTCCAACCAACGTAGGTCGTACTGAAGTACCCTCCAAACCAACGTACCCTCCAACCAACGTAGGTCGTACTGAAGTATCCTCCAAACCAACGTACCCTCCAACCAACGTAGGTCGTACTGAAGTACCCTCCAAACCAACGCAGGCCATACTGAAGAAGGCCAACCCTCCAAACCAACGCAGGCCATACTGAAGAAGGCCTACCCTCCAAACCAACGCAGGCCATACTGTAATAGGCCTACCCCCCAAATCAAAGTAGGCCCGAATCCTCAGCAGTTTCACGTGACGTCAGCCACACTGTGCTGCAAGAAGTATATGATCACACAAGGGAGTTAATTAGCGCTCGAAATACGTAACACAAGTACAACAAAGACCTGTTCACCTAGAATGCGTGTAAATACAACGGTACACAAACTCCACCCACACAGGTACGTCATCATTTTCCCCTCAAAAGGATGATGTACCTTCGGTGGAGTTTGAATGAATGAATGAATGAATGAATGAATGAATGAATGAATGGATGAATGAATGAAAATTTATATATAGCGCATAAAAAAACTTCCACATAAAACCCTGCGTGTTCATTACTGGAGTTTATGTACCTTGTACCGATTTACACGCGGCATGCCAGGTGAGAGTTACCGTAGCCGGGCGACTAACTAACCCTAACCCTAACCCAGACTGACTACACGCGTTGTTAACGCTTTCAAGAGCTATTACTTAGTAATGTCTAACCCCTTTCGGCAGCCACCGACCCTGGCCCGATCGATGAGCACTGACTCGACCTCTCAGTCCTTATTTTTTTAACGGCACTGTTGTAGTGTTGCCGGGGGGCAACCGTATCAACAACCGACAGGCTTAGTCACGCATCAGGGCACAATCAGTGACGCTCACGGTTTCAACTGAGCGTCACCAATGATGTGGCGTGGAGATAACACGCGCAACAAAATCGAATAATCCAGGCGTGTCTTCTCTTCTTCTTTTTTCTGTCAATAGCCTTATCCAAGTTATTGAGGATTGAGTCGCTCACGGTTCAATGAACAGTTCATCGTATTCGCCATTTCCGAGGCTCTTTAGGAGTCACTGAATACCGCCCAGCGGCTGTTGCATGAAAAGGCTGATGTCGACTGAGCCGGTTTGGCCTAGCGGTAAGGCGTTAGGCTGGTAATCGGAAGGACCTCGGTTCGATACCGCTTCGGCTCTCCTTTCTCTTCAAAAAGGTTGTGGTTTGTGGACACTGTCTCGTTGTGACTTTGTCCGTCACTTCCCACTGAAACATTAAAATGGCTCTCATCGCTGCCCATCTTAATGCAGGAATCATTCTGGTGGTGACAGTGTAGCGATAGGTATATAATGTCCCTCTTCCCCCACCTCCATAACAGGGGCGGGGATAGCTCAGTGGTTAGAGCACCGGACTCGTGATTGAAAGGTCGCGGGTTCGAATCCCTGCTGGAACGGCGGGAGAATTTTCTTCTCCAGGGTCGACTTTCTGTGCTGACTCTTATTTCGGTATCCGTTCCACCCCCGTGTTACCACAGTAGCACGTAAAAAATCCCGGTCATTCTGCCAAAAAGTGCAGGTGGCAGGTTACAGCTAAACACGCATACACCTTACGTATGTGGATTTTATTGAACCGTGCTTCGGCATTGGTCACAACTTGTCCCTAATATGTCAAATGACATCTGAGGACATTAAGCATCAACTCATCATCACCTCCATAACATAGTTCAGGAGCTGTGTGAGAGTCGAGGTGGACGTCCTGGGCTGTCCGTCCTAACGAGCCTTCTGGTTTCCGTGGACGTAAAGAATTATTGAACCGTGCTTCGGCATTGGTCACAACTTGTCCCTAATATGTCTCATGACATCGAGGCTGAGGACATTAAGCATCAAATCATCATCATCACCTCCATACCCCCGTCCCCCCTTCTCCCCGTCCCTAATAAGCCGTACGGTTTCTGTGGACGTTCAGCACCATGTTTACTTATGTGAGCAAGTGCTCTTTGTATACGTTTTTACAATAATCCCGCCCCGCTTAACGGATCAACGCAATTTCATTGATAGTAACCCGGGAACCGGAGCAGACGACGCTTTTGTTTTGAAGCGCGGCGTGTGGCCTTCACACAGCCGACCGGCCACATGGCCTTCACACAGCCACATGGCCTTCACACAGCCACATGGCCTTCACACAGCCACATGGCCTTCACACAGCCGACCGGCGATAGCCGCCAGTGCGCGCCATTTTCAAATCTGTTTTCTCCCTTAATATTTTGATCGCTTGTTTGTTTACCTAGTCTTTGTTTATCTAGTCCTTTTTATGCACTAAGCCATGTGTAATATATTTTGGCATCTTAGAATGTTTATCTAACGTTTATTTAGACGCAGGATCGAGCTTAATCACTACTGAGTAGCCGATGCCTTTCGCTAGGTCCATTCTTTTTATAACCGTCGTCTGCATGGCGCGCTTTGTTTAGTACTAGTGAATAGTAGTGAAACGTTGTTTTGATTCATTTAAAGTAATTCTGTGTTGATCAATATTTTGTCGTATAGTATTTTGCTTAGCTGACTTCATGTTTAGTGTTTATTTTGGGTTGAAATTAATTTATTAAGTATTGTTTACTGTAGAAGCCAAGTTGTATTCATAGACTACTCACTATCAGCGCTGCTGCGACTACATAGTTCAGGAGCTGTGGTGGACGTCCTGGGCTGTCCGTCCTAACGAGCCTTCTGGTTTCCGTGGACGTAAAGAATTATTGAACCGTGCTTCGGCATTGGTCACAACTTGTCCCTAATATGTCAACTGACATCTGAGGACATTAAGCATCAACTCATCATCATCTGCTGCGACTAAGATAACGCGCCCCATGCCAGCGAAAGTTCGCACCGATTGATTTATTACTAGTCTTTGAGTTTGTCTTGCTTCTCTTACACAGCGTTGTGTTGTAATTGTTATGTACCATTGGCCGTGGGAGCGTGCTCTTTATTCTGATGTAAGTTTTATTGACATTTATATTTTGTACATTGTGTTACTGAGTGGTGATATAGTTGTACGAATCAGTCTGTTTATAAACAGGCGCAAGCCACGCTTCCCACTCTTGCTGTAAACAAATTAAGTCATGTGTGTACATTTTGTTTATACGGTTTAAAAGATTGTAACTGTAGCTTTCATTTGATGTTTTTCATGTTTTAATTGGTTTAGTTATTGTAGAGGAAACTGTATTTGTGCGGGCCAAGGAAACACTGACAATCGTCAGCCATTTTGTGGTCCAGAGGGGCGATTCACTGTAGCGATAGCGTGTGTTCCCTGTGGCCCGCGCCGTTCTCTTATTTATGCGTGAGCGTGAGGATTTGGTGTGTACTGAAAATTGTCTGCGGCTGAGCAAATAAAACCTGATTGCTGCCATACGCCTGCTGTGGTCTCCACTGATTTTTGACCGACTCCGCTGCCTGGGTCACTGTCCTGTTCTACCTCACCACCACTCCATTACACTTACTTACTACTGAAAATCTGCTGCACCGGGTTGCCTTGTCAGTCAGTCGACTAGTTATTTTTAAAACTGAAAATGAGTTCAGTTTTCACAAACCTGTTTCCACATTAGTTACAAGCGGCGTTTCGGACTCAGTGGCGGCGGTAAATCTAAGCAGTCGGTGAAGTTAACCAAGTTGCAACGGACTGACCGTCGCCACGTCTGACCGACCCGGTGCGCGTTCGGCTGAACAGTTGTGTCACATGACTGACAAAAAGGACACGCTGACTTCCGCACTGAGTCACTGTTGACACCACCGCTGCGTGCGAAACACACTGAGCCAGTGTCACTGCCAGTGTCACACTACCAGTGTCACTGCCGCGAAACACACCGAGTTGATACCACCTGAGTGTGCGAAATACACTGACGTGAGTTGACTGCTGACACCGCCTTGACCGCTGGGCCAAATCAGTCGCGGGCTCACCGTGGCTCTGCCTTGTGAAGGATGTCGATTAAACTGGAAGGCCTATTTTGACTTGACCTCACTCCCATCTCTCTCTCCACCCAACGGCCTCTTTCATGCCTTCCTTTCAGTCCTCTCGTGCTTGTTCTCTCGGAGTCGCTAACCGAACAAGTACAGACTACAAGTCAAAACTCCAAGCACTGGTTTACGACATCCTTCCTTCAGCCACGGCCATATTTAGTTACGCAAGATAGGGTCAAGAAAACTCAGTGTCAGCTAACGAGCAGTTTTTCACGGCTGGTGCTCAAACAGTAGTATGTTGCAAACAAATAAAACAAGGCGTGTCATTTATAGCCGCCAACAAAGTTTACACCGGCACAAATAACTTCAGTAACCACAATCGTTTCACTGAATCGAGACGGCCGAACCTAGTCTTTTTTCTTTTCTTTTTAACCCGGGGTGGGTGCGTTTCGTGTTTACGTGCGTGATTTGGCGCTAGGTTGCTTCCACAGCCATCCTTTTCGGAGGGCGCTGACCGCGTCGCTGCCGGACAGCTGCGCGGAGATAGTGTTCCCCTTTAGTGGTGTAACTAAATCTGGCAGAGTTTGGAGGAAGGTGCCGGAAAGCGGTGCACGGTGTGTGACTACAAGTGTCATGTTTGCCGTGTTCCGGCAACACGACGTGATGCCCGGCCCGAACCCTCACTGTCACAACACACGTATAAGGTTGCCGAAACTGTTTTGCAGGTGACATTTCTCAGTGTCAACCCGGTATCCGAGGACATGAACCGCTCCCTCCCCGCCCCCGCATCATCTGCAGGTGGCGTCTCACTGACTCGGCCGAGGTGTGTGGCTTCGCGGGATATTATATTAATTACGGGCCATTGGCGTCACTGTGAGGGCGCCGCCGCTGTGACTGAGTTGGTGAGGAAAGTCAGTACAGGACAGAGAAGTTTGCATGGACCATATTATAATAATAGGTCCAGTGGAAGTTTGATCTCAACTGCATGTTTTATTCAGCTTGGATCAGTCTCCGCCCCCCACCCCCCGGCCACGTCGCGACCCCCTCACTCCCTCTCCCGCCACACCGCGAGACCGTGTCGAAATCTAGCTGAGTCATGCCGTCAGCGGCAATCCGAGTTTGCCGCGCAACTTGGTCTACCTGGTTGGGAGGACTCGACTCAGAACTAGTCTTTGAAAGCTGCCATCTAGCAGAATTCGTCGGAATCGGTCGCGCATGCTCAGAACCGTTATATATGGCACGTTCGTCTGCTTCGCTCGGCAAGCTTGATTGGGCACATGGGAATGAGCCAAATTGATCGGCAACAACATCAACATGCGGCCATTGCATCAGGACCGCCAGTTCATTGGTTGTTTTAGTCAACATAAAAGTTAAAACACGCTGCAACGAGCCTTGCTTACCAGTCATCGCTACGTCAGTCAGAGTGACGTTTCCTTATCAGCTGCTGATACTCTACACAGCCAGTAGACTCACGAGTTTCCGTTTTCCCTGCAGTGTAGTCACTACGCGAGAGTTTCGTCATTTTCTGCGACATTCTGCAGCAACGGTTATCAAAAGCGACAATGTGCTTCAAAGTAACTTGCCAGAAATGCGGAAAGCCCACCTGGGCAGGTATGTTCTGTGTGGCAAACTCTAGTAGTAGACAAAAGCATGAGCTTTTAGTATTTACTGTAAAATACCTTCCGCAATTAGGTAACAAAAACTAACATCAAACAGATTATATTATATTTATAATTAATATGAATGTGTACAGCCTCTCATTTTCTGTCTTGTCCTGTTTTGGGGTTTCATTTTTCTTCTATTGTCTTCCCTTGGTACATTTTCACAATTTTAGTTTCACTTCCCAATTTAGAGAAAGCACTTTTAAAAGCAGTAGTCACAATTGTACAAAACATAATTGGGCAACACTTTTTGATTACTGTTGGCTCTCACAACATCACCTTCTCTGATTCTGCCAGGAACCTTGGATTCATTCTTGACTCAAAACTGTCCATGAAGAAGCACATCATAAAAATCTGCCAAACTGCTTATTTCGAGCTTAAACACATTAGTTCAGTCTGCAGGTTTCTCACTGAAGACGCAGCCAAGACTCTTTTTACTTCCTATATCCTCTCATGTCTTGACTACTGCAACTGTCTCCTCATGGGTACACCTAATTCTGTCATCCAACCTCTACAGAAAATTCAGAACTTTGCTGCAAGACTTGTTCTCTTGGTACCTCATCACCACCTCTCACCACCTCTCCTGGAAAAACTGCACTGGCTTCCCATTTCAGAACATATTAAATATAAAGCTGCTTGTATGTGTTTCAGTGCTATAAATGGTTCTGGTCCTGCTTACCTCTCTGAACTGCTGCATGTCTACACTCCATCTCATACACTATGCTCTCCTTCTGACACCCGCATGCTGGAAATCCAACAATACAAACGCAAGATTCATGGCTTTCACACCTTCTCTTACTTTGGACCCCACATTTGGAATTCACTCCCACAAGACCTTAGACACTGCTCAACCCTGTCATCTTTTAAAGCCAAACTGAAGACCTTCCTTTTCTCACAGTATTTCCATCCTAATATCAGTACCCAGTTTCTGCTACAGTCAGTGTGTGTGTTTGTAGTGCATTTTTTTAATCATAATAATAATAATAATACTTTATGTAAATTGTTTTGGTAGAACTATGCTCTACATGTGTATAGAATATCATATTTAGGTTAATATGTATCATGTGAGCGCTCAGGGCGTTGATGAGCACATAATAAATAGACATTATTATTATTACATGTGTGACAGTATGTAAATGCCAAATGGTAACATAGGCCTACATCAGTACATGTATCAACATTTGTATCCACATTTGTTCTTAATTAAAGACTTAATCAGTGTAACATGTTTTACAGAGGATGATAGTACTGGATTAAAAAATATATTTCAGTTAATGAGCTTTGGGGTCAGATTTAGGACATAGACCAATAGAAATCAGATATGTCTGATTATATATATTATATAATATCTCCAATAACTGTTGAAACAGTCAGTGGATTAGCAAAAACTGAGAGGAACACAAACACAAGAGAGCCACAGGAAAGATTTCAAAAGAGAAAGAAAGAGTGCAAAAACTCATCCATCAAGCCATCACTTTTTTCTGTCATGGACCGATGAAAACAGGATTTTTTAGGCAATGGGTTCATCATTTCAATGAACATTATTCATTTAAATTTGTCTGAAGAACAGGTCTTAAGCACCCAGAAAGAAATCTTCAATGCCTTTATCAGTTTATGGCTTTACTGTTGAACAGATTGATTTAGATGGAAAGCCATTTTGATAAGGAAAAATGGCCATTTGCTGAATGTCTGTGTGTGCACATGTTTTAGGTGACTAAATTGTGTTTGAACTTTGCGCCCCACACATGTTTGGTCTCTTCAATTTTTTATTTTATTTTATATATTTTTATATTTCAGATTATAGTCTGTGCAATTGCATGTAGTTGGCACAATGTCAGCTAGTTTTATGAGCTAAACTGAAACATTATCATGGAATTAAAGCAATTGATATTTTTATAAAAGGAGAGGAAAATATTGCTCTGAAACAAAGACCAACCACTGGCATTGTATTGTTAATGTTATGATTAATGGTAGTGTTGATGTCCTGCTGATTTTATTGGGGGGAAGATTCTTGTGGATATGAAGGGTCCTGTATGTAAGAGTAACACCTCTTTCATTTATCATCACAATGACGCTAAAGATTATTGAAGAGAATGAGTGGCTGTGTGGTAGGTAGGTAATGTTGTTTAATGTCCTCAGATGTCCGTTGACATATTAGGGACAAGCTGAGACCATGGTTCAAAATAGCTTCACGTCTATGGAAACCAGAAACCAGAAGGCTCGTTAGGACGGACAGCCCAGGACAGCCACCTCGACTCTCACACAGCTCCTGAACTATGTGGCTGTGTGAAGTAAAGGGAGGGTGATATAAACTTAACTGTGTCCCCCTTTGTCAGGTGGCTCTGTGGTATAATGGTTAGCACTCCAGACTCTTATGTCAGTGACCCCTGAGCCTTGGTGGAGCCTACATTTTTTTTTCCTGCCCTCTTTTGTCTTCTTTATAACAATGTAAGTTTATTATAACTGCTGCAAGACTAACATCAAAATGTGCAGCCTTTTTTTCTGTGTCAACACCAACTTCATTAAAAATAGCTTCAGTGTTTCCATTTTTTGTGGAAGAGATGGCCAAAGCAGGTATTTTGCTCGTTTAGTATTGTATAAAATTTAGATAATTTCAGCTTCACTGCTGTTTTGTGTTTGATGATGATGGTGATAATGTGTTTGTTGCAGGCTGTGGTGCACATATTGAAAGAGTACTGAAAGATGTTCCTGTGGCAGAGAGGTGCAAGTGTCCCAAGCCACCAAAATAATGTAGGTTGTGATATAAATCAAGTAGAATGTGTGTGTGTGTGACTGTGTGTGTGCGTATCAGTGCCATGCTTTGGCACTTGATCTGCTGAACTTGCTGCGATGAAACTTGTCACACACTTGTTCTTGCCACATATATGGGTAGTATGTGGCTATTGGGCAATTCAGGTGGGGTTGTTAACTCCCTTGACTTTTGCCTGGCATTGCTTAAGTTCCTTGGCTGCTTTTACTTCTGGTGCGTATTCTTCACAATGGAAGGTGGTGGCAGTTAATTTGGGAATTTTACACCGCCAGCTTTAAAGGCATTTTTGGAGGCCTGTAGTCAGAATGTGTCTGGCAACAGGCAATAAGTTGTTGCTAGTGCTATAGGATGCACCAAAATGCATTTTTTCCATGAACTCGTGATCTTCTGATCAGCCAAAAAAAGATGCAAAGACACTTTTTTCCCACCCTCCACCTCCTTTCCCCAGTATTTTTTGCAACTGCAACAATGGTGGCATTTGTACTGCTTCTCAATTCTAGGTTCAACTTCTGTTGTTAATGTTATACACAGCGTGAAGCAACGCCTACTCAGAAATCGGCCCGGAAGTGACAGTGTGACCTCTCGCAACTTCTTGCACGAAAGATTACTAAGGGCATTCACTTGTGCAAACCAGCTTCACTGAACTGCCCAGTAGGGATACAACTACAGTATAATAGCACACTAATGCTCAAGATTATTGCAGCAAACAAACGAGTCTGTGTGTGTGTAGGGCACCACCGAGTCTCTAGGTCAAGTAAGGGGAAGGTGGTATACAAGCTTAACTGTGTCCACATTCATCAGGTAGCTCTGTGGTCGAAAGGTTATCACTCTGGACTTTCACACCAAATCTGAGTGCAAATCCTGATGGAACCTATGCAAAAAATTCTTCTTGGACTTCATTCTTTAATAGTAAGGTGGGAAGTAGGCAAGGAGTTGTCAGGCAAATGTTTCAGTCAGCTGGGTTTGAGCGTCGCTCATTCCATGCTCTACCCTGGGTGTCATACTTTGTTCCGTTTGCAAGGGAACCAGACTAAGGACTTTTTCCTTGGACAACAGTCAGAGGCATGTCAGACCCACTGACAGACGAAAGTGAAGAGCAGGTGTCCTTCCCCAGCTAGCTTGGCCCGACTCCGTGGGTATTCCCCTGCCACACCAAGCCAGGTGAACACTGAAACACTGCACTGCACATGCTGACAGGTCTGGGTCGGGCTGGTGATGCTCTTGTAGCTGACATAGCCTAACCTGTGCCAGGTGACCCCAGTTCCCTCCACATGGATTACGTAATTACAGTTTTCTTCTTTAAAAAAAATCTGAAACAGGGGTAAAAATCAAACAGGCACTTAGCATTTTCTAGTTTTGCAAAAAACCAAGGGGCACCACTGACACTGTTTGGCTGGCGGGAGGGGGGGGGCATGTTGTTGCATTGACATGTACCTAGATATATAATCTGCAATCTGAACCAGACTTGAATCAGAAGTTTGATGCCATTGTTGCTTTAAATGTCATTTTCATTACTATGCTTTGAGACCACAGCTCAGTATTGCAGCCAGTGGATGAGATACAATTGCATTGTGCCCTACTCTGGAGCCATGCTGAGTGCAGCTCAGATTTGTCCCTTGACCATCAAATGTAAATGCAATATCACATGCCCGTGCTGAGTGCAGCTCAGATTTGTCCCTTGAGGATCAAATGTAAATGCAATATCACATGCTCAGCCTGGAAATTGGAGTAGGTGTAAATGGCCCACTGAAGCGGAGGTGAAGTCAGGCACCAAGCAGGGGAGATAAGCAAAATGCTACTGGATGAAAATGATCAAAAAGGGAAGGACATTTTAAGAACAACCCTTTATGTCTGTGCTGATAAAAAGTCTTCCTGAAACATCTGGTTGTCTTTGCCTCATGGGTCATGAGAACAAGTAGTTGTTGTTTTCTCTCTCTCTGCCTTTCCATGTTCATCTGGTGCTGTGAGCACGCTATGTTTTGTGTGGAAATTCTTACGTATAACGTTTCAGTCACTCATTCATGCCTATATATATGTATATAAATAATGCCTGTAATCTGATATCTACTCATCAGTAGCTTAGCAAGGACTAGTTATTAGATTTTTGACTGAACCTAAACTACAATCCTTGTAAAATAAAGTTTTCGAGTTTGAGTTCTCCAGTACAGCTATACACAGTCTACCTTCTGAGTTCATCTGCTGACCAGATTTTGCTGTTAGATATCAATCAACCTAAAAACAAACAGTCCACGTTCACTATCATATAAATGCTTTGCATGAGAGTCAACTAGGTAGCTGTACAGGAAATTTGACTGATGCTATTATTAGTATTAATAAATATTATTGACTTAATTGTCTTGTTTTCTGTTCACAGGGTTGGAAGGATCAACAAGAGTATCAAGACCACATAATACTTTGCAGCTTGGAAAAGAATCTCACAATGCACTGATTAAAAGTGTGCATGGTGTGTGTGTGTGTGTGTGTGAGAGAGAGAGAGAGAGAGACACACAGAGAGGAGTGATGGAGGGAGAAAGAGAGAGAGGGAAGCGTGCTTGCATGAGAAAGAGAGATGGGGTGGAGTAGAGAGGTGGGAGGAAAAGATCGCACAAATGTTTGCACCAAATCTAGCAGTTTTTTTCCCCCCAAACAGGAGCTGTTCTCTCTAGTGCTAACAGGAGTTATTTTGCTCCTTTTTCTTTTTCAAAGGAACATTTTGACAGCACCATACAAAATGTTTTTAAAACTATTCTTTCTGAGTCAGTCTCACTGTTTATTTATTCCTGCAATTATACATGCAATAAAAAAAACTTTAAAAACAAAACATCTCTTGAGAGTTGTCTTTATTACATGAATGTGAGCATGGATAAGTGCATACCCCCCGCCCCCCCCCCCCCCCCCCCCCACACTCCACCAAGTCCCTACTCCTGCTGACAGATTACATCAGCAATACACATAAGAGCTGCACACACTCATTCAACTTGCAATGCAAAATGGTTAAAATACACATTTTACTTGTTCCTTTGGGGACTTCCTGATACACAGATCACCTAAACTGTCAGGCAAATGTAAAGTTTTACAGAGGTCTTCACTGTGCAGACTTGGAGAAACTAGCTTGAAGATGAACAATATTACAACAAAAAACACTAACTTTATGCGATATGCACAAGCAGACAAAAAATATGTTACAAGGCAGTTTGTTCAATGGTAGTGCATGATCTAGTCCAGGTATGTAACAATCGTACAAAGTCTGAACATCATAAAAAACTTAGAAAGCACAAATTTTACTTTTTAGATGCTTCTAGATGTTGACACTGGGCCATGGTCACTGGAATTGTTTTGGAAGTGTAAACTGAGTTACATGTATTGTGCACAGTTTAATATAAAACTATTAAAAGAAAAAATATCTCAGAGAAAAACAAGTTCAGAAATGTGTCGGGTCCCAGTTATCACCTATGTAGTTTGCACCCACAAAAATATTCTGAGTGTGACCAACTTTACGCATTCATGTAAATCTTTCAAGATTTAAACTTGATCACATAAACATTTGATTTAGTGAATTTTGTAAGTGTTTTTTTCTTTTCTTTTTCCTGTTACCCCCTGTTGTGGTGAAATAACAAACTTAAAGTTTAAAATTGGTATATATCAATAATCTTTATTGTTAATGATCTCATGAAAATCCCAAAGTGAAGTTTTGCCTCTCAGTGGTTGCCTCATGGCTAGACATGAAAGCTGATCAGTGCAAACTATTCACATGAGCTGAGAAATGGAAATGTTTGAATAAGCATTTTCTCTTCCTACAAATACAGTTCAGCTATTGGTGATTGTCAGCTGCAGGCAAGAAAGCTTATTCCACTTGTTATCTGGATCAAAGTTACCATTGGGCATTGGCAATCTCAAAAACCAAAAGCATCCAAGTAAAACGACCCAAAAAACACTGGCATGCATACACACGTACACACAGTTTACAAATCACATAAAATCGTCTTTTGTCCTGGACACTAGAAAACAAGCACACCTTTCCATTACATCGGGTTGTTGATGACTGTGGGCTATTTAGTGTATTATACAGTCTGAGTTGTGGAGCTCCAGGTATCCCATTCTACAACACAGCTGTTCACCATTTCCTTAATTTGTGTGGTCTGTTGATTTTACAAAGAAACAGTCAAAACACTGACCTGGGTGTGCTAAATGTTTGTTTTGCATAAGGGCTCTTTTTTCTTTTCTTTCTCCATGTATGTACAAAACTTTTAAGAGTCTGCAATAGCTCCAACTGATCTCATTAAGATCTGCCTTCTTGGTGCTTTTCACTGTGACTGATCTCATGACCTGCCTTCTTGGTGCTTTTCACTCAAATCTCATTAAGATCTGCCTTCTTGGTGCTTTTCAATCAGAAGCCTAGTTTCAGATCACCACATCACACCACAAAAGGATTGTCGCTTTCATCTTTGGACAGGCCTGTTAGTGTCTACACAACCACTAAAAGATGCTCACTTTTATCTTTGGATAGGCATGTTCATGTTTGACCCTGGACACAGTCATAGAAAATGTGTGGATCTTCATGAGAGAGAGACTGTGTAGTTTGCAAAACTCCGACAACACTTAAGTTCTAAGCAGCAGGACTGTTTGCCACATGACTGGTCAAAGTGGCCACAAAGAACCTGATAGCCATCACAAGCGAGAGGGATGTCTTTGCTTGCATAGTCTTTTGATTCATACATATGTCTGGGTTTTTACTGAGTCTACCAATCATAATCATTCATTGTAATGAGGTCATCAAAGCTGCTGCAAGCACCCCATTTTGACAGTCTTTGCAGCACAGAACTAAAGCATGCCATTTTGACATACTTTGTAGGACAAAACTGCCAGCATGCTGTTTTGACATACTTTGTAGGTCAGAATTTTCAAGCACCCCATTTTGACATTGTAGAACAGAATTACAAGCACACCATTTTGACACACTTTGTATGACAGAACTGCAAGCACCCCTTTTTGACATTCTTTGTAGAACAGAATTACAAGCACATCATTCTGACATACTTTGCAGGACAGAACTGCAAGCACCCCATTTTGACATGCTGTGTAGAACAAAACTGCACACATCCCATTTTGACATTCTTTGTAGAATGAAACTGAAGCACACGTTTCTGACATACTTTGTGGGAGAGAACTGCAAGCATCTCATTCTGACATACTTTGTAAGACAACTGCAGGTATCCCACTTTGTGTCAGACATAATTGTGGGCACCCCATTATGACAGACTTTGTAAGACAGATCTGGAAGCACCCCATTCTGACATACTTTGTAGGGCAGAACTGCAAGCACCTCATTCTCCATTCTGATATGAATTAGTTGTAGGGCAACCCACTCTGACATACACAGCAGGGCAGAACTGCAAACAGTGAAACACCCCATTTTGTGTTGGACACAACTGCAAGAACCCCATTTTGACTTACTACATTCAACAGAACTGCAAGCACCAAAATTTGACGTACTTTGTACTACAGGAGTCAGATGTAGTGTAATAAATTCATGCATTCTCCACACATGCAGATAACCAGAATTCTAGATAAGCACTGAGAATAATTATTTGGCATCAAATGTACACTTTTTTTCCCTTCCAAATCACTGCAGCCTCTGTACATTCAAAAAGAACCATTCACCCGTGTCACATTCTGTTCAATCGCACAACCAAAACTCTTTCCTTCAAATTAAGTGCCTGTTTGCAAATCCTAATGATAATTCTCTGCTTCAGTAAAACACATCATATCCATCTATTTCAAAACAGTTTTGTAAACATTGTGTTTGTTTCTGCCAGTTGTCTCAGCTGTCTTCTCTGACCAGCTTTCTGCGTGGTATGACCTTGAAGGCTTCTCGCCAGTCTTTGGTCCTGCGCTGATCCAGCAGTATCCCTATTACTTGATCCAGCGTGAGACTCTTGGAACCCATGCCCCACCTGAAACCATGTATACAGATGTCAACTGTTACTGCTTCAACAGTATTTGCCTGCACATATATAATATATATAACACATTAAAATGGCAACAATCAAATGAAACAGTAAGTGTAAACTTCAAATACACCTGCTATGGTGTCAGCTTGTAAACTGAAAGATTGTAGTGTTAACCTGTAAACAGAAGAGTTATCACTGTTAATTTCAGTACAGTACTTCATGATAGAAACATCACCCAGATTCAATTCCTAAAAATGGTTGACTGGATGTAAAACAAAAGTTACTTCCTCAATTCCTAAAACTTTCAGTGACTGGAAGTTCTCCATTAAGCTATGTTTTCTCAACTAAGCACTAACAAATATTTGTACACAAAGCAATTTATTAGTTTGCTTGTTTTTTAAATTGCAGAAATAAAGTGCAAACCTTTATACTTCATAAAATTATAGCACATCTGTTGATAGTGGGAGTGCACTTTACTGTGGTCTCACATCACCACAGCTGCAAAATCTCCAAGCAAAAGAAAAATTCACCTGACATCCTCACAGGAATAATGACTGACATACAAAAGGCAAGGTTTCTCAGGCACCCAAGATATGGACTGGAGTTAAAAAGAGATGTACCATGAAGATTAAAGGCACACACACACACAGGCACACAACCTGTGAATAAAAACATGCAGTGAAAATACAGTTAGAAGAAAAATGTGTGAGCTGATCAGAAGACAGCACAGCATCAATCACTGGAGACAAGCTGTGCTGGAAGTCTTGTTCCACACAGGGCATCGTGGTGAAAAGGAGACGAAACATTAGCCCATCCGATTATCATCTGCTGCAGGACCTGATCAGTGAGACCACAGCTGTGAAGATCATCAAGATGACATAACTTAGGCAGTCATCATCTTCATAAATTGAGCAAATACCTTGTGAACAATTATTTAATATGTACTTTGTTTTCAACTTTGTAATCATCCAAATTGAAGCAAACTACAACACTGACAATGAAGCAAACACTTCAGCATGAAAATGCAACTGTGAATCAAGTTTGGGTTGGACTGAAAAGGGTTGGTTAGGTAAAAAAACAAAAAACAAAAACAAATTCAACAAAATTACTACTGCCCTAAATATATAGCTATATTTTTGTTCAGCACGTAACCCTACTTTGTTAGGGCTAAAGCTGTATGCAGCACTATCCACACCGTATGCAGTAACTTAAACTATCCATAATTGTATGCAATAACTATCCATACTGTATACAGTAACTATCCATACTGTATGCAGTAACTACCATAACTGTATGCAGTAACTTAAACTATCCATAACTGTATGCAATAACTATCCATACTGTAGGCAGTAACTATCCATACTGTATGCAGTAACTTAAACTATCCATAAGTGTATGCAATAACTATCCATACTGTATGCAGTAACTTAAACTATCCATAAGTGTATGCAATAACTATCCATACTGTAGGCAGAAACTTAAACTATCCATAACTGTATGCAGTAACTATCCATACTGTATGCAGTTACTTTAACTGTAACTGCATGCAGTAACATTAACTATCCATAACTGCATGCAGTAACTGTCCACAACTGTATGCAGTAACTTCCATAACTGTATGCAGTAACTTAAACTATCCCTAACTTATGCAGTTACTATCCATATTGTATGCAGTAACTTAAACTATCCACAACTATATGCAGTAACTATCCATAACTGTATGCAGTAACTATCCATAACTGTATTAAGTAACTATCCATAATTGTATGACGTAACTATCCATAACTGTATGAAGTAACTATCCATAATTGTATGCAGTAACTATCCACAACTGCAGTAACTATCCATAACTGTATGCAGTAACTTAAACTATCCATAACTGTATGCAATAACTACCACAACTGTATGCAGTAACTTAAACTATCCATAACTGTATGCAATAACTACCAGAACTGTATGCAATAACTACCATAACTGTATGCAGTAACTTAAACTATCCATAACTGTATGCAGTAACTATCCACAACTGTATGCAGTAACTTAAATTATCCACAACCGTATGCAGTAACTATCCATAACTGTATGTAGTAACTCCATAATTGTATGCAGTAACTATCCACAACTGTATGCAGTAACTATCCATAACTGTATGCAGTAATTATCCACACCTGTATGCAGTAACTATCCATAATTATATGCAGTAACTATCCATAACTGTATGCAGTAACTATCCACACCTGTATGCAGTAACTTTTCATAATTATATGCAGTAACTATCCATAACTATGCAGTAACAATGCACACCTGCATGCAGTAACTATCCATAACTGTATGCAGTAACTATCCATAATTATATGCAGTAACTATCCATAACTATGCAGTAACAATGCACAACTGTATGCAGTAACTATCCACACCTGTATGCAGCAACTATCCACACCTCTGTGCAGTAACTATCCATAACTGTATGCAGTAACTATCCACACCTGTATGCAGCAACTATCCACACCTCTATGCAGTAACTATCCACACCTCTATGCAGTAACTATCCATAATTAATATTATTAACTAAATCATGACTACTCACAGGAGGTATGTATCCAAGGGAAACTTGGCCGTGCGAATACCTTGCTCCTTCGCCCTGGCCAGCGACACAGGCTTTTGACACGCCTTGTCGATGAATCCCCCTACAATGTAAATGTCATTCGCATCCACTGCCTTCAGTGTATTGTTAGCGTGGGGAGAGAGGTAGACCAGCCGTTCCCTTGGGAACAAGTCCAGGTAACTCCTGTCCGTCATGGTACCCATGAAATGCTGCCCAGTCAGGTGCGCCTGCCGCAGCATGGGGAAAACTCTGCCGTTGGGGTCAAGGGAGGTAAAGACAAAGTGGAAGGGGTCCGGGGAGTCGCGGTTCTTGCCATAGGTTATGAGGAGCTGGTCAACAAGGTTGCGGCAATCCTGATGCCGCATGTACTGCTCGTAGTCCATGTCGAAGATGAGGGGCTGACCAAACTGCATTGCGTGGGCCAGGCGGTAGTTTCCTGCCTACAGATGCACAGAGGGAAATCAGGACATCAACAGACGCACACTGTCGTACTAAAAGTCACTCAAGGCCACACCATTCTACTTTCATACCTCCTTCCACAGTTGGTAGTCTTTGCAAAGTCGAAACGATGCATAATGATATGTCAGTACTTATTTGTCATTATTTTTTCATGGAGAACAGCTGTTTGTTTGTTTGTTGCTTTGTAATAGGCTTTTCTTCTTTTTTCTTCTTCTTTTTTACTAAAAAAATTGCAGTCTTGTTTTAAACAGAAATGTATTAAAAATGTGGAAAATACAAAAAGGATGTGGATACAACTGCCGTCTTATGAATGAGGTACATTGTCCTGTAGCAACTTGAATTATATATATACAAATTCCCCCTGCCTTCTTTTGGGACTTTAATCTCTTTGTCTGAAAATTTAAACAAAATGTCTGAAAAATAATTTAGCTGTTTCGCACACTGGCTTTTCCATAACTAGTCAAAAATAAAAGTCTAACTCAGCACAGTACAGATGATCTTTACATAGAACAGCTGGAGTACTGTTGTACTGTAACTAATAACTATGCTGGCACACACACACACAACCAGAACCACACTGTATACACACACACACACACACACAACCATACATTAATATTATAACCACACAAAAATAACCACAAGCTCACATACACACACACACATATAAACACGTACATACACATGTGCAAATGTACACATACATACACACACACACACTACACACAGTGACATTCCACAGAAAATGCAGACACACTGCCCGTGTCAAGAAGTATAGCTGACCTTTTTCATTATGGAGTCGTATACCATCATGAAGATGGTGTTCTTGGGACCAGCTCTGGCCTCCTCTGTCTCCTCGGCAACCTCCGCCCTTTGCTGCTGCTTCACTTCCTTTTTCTTCTGTCGGGATTTCTGCTTCAGTTCAATTTTCCGCAGGTAAGCATAGTAACGTGAGCGCTTGCTCTTGCTGTCCATCTGTAAGGAGCTCAGCCAGTTGGCATCTGTCATCTTCTCCGGAACCTGGGTCATAAAAATAATAAAATAATAAAAGCATTTGTAAAGCGCAAAATCTTGTCCATAGAGACTACTCTAAGCACATATGCACACACACACACGCACCTGCACACATGAGCATACTGACTATACAAAGCTTAATTTACACACCTTAAAACAGGCAGCAAACTTGAGACTTGAGATGAATGAAAACAGCAGCACGGAATGGAAAAAACATGGCAGGTCTACAGTTTTGGCAAAAGAAATGTTTTTAGGTTATACTTAAATGAGTCCAGAGAGGGTTTCTGTTGGAGAGGAAGGGGAAGATCATTCCATGTGATGGGACTGAAGACAGAAAAGGCATGAGAACCAACAGTGGAGAATCTGGTGTGAAGACCCTGGATTCTGAGAATATCAGCTGCAGAGCAGAGAGAATGGAAAGGTAAAGACACATGCAAAACTGAAATGTACTGAAAAAAATAAATTCAAGGGTGCCTTTGGACAGGCACTATTAGTATTACTGTATTAATCATCTTTGTTTAATTTTAACTGTAAAAACACATACACATGAACAAAAAAGTGAAACTGAGGTAACTGTTGAAATTAGAAGTTTGCTTTCAGTTGAGATGCTGAAAAAGAGCGGCAATCACAATGGACACTTTTTCCTGTGTTAAACTGTTAGTAAGAACACCGTATTTTGTCCCCCTTTTTGCGACAACCAGAGGCAAGACAGATACCGACCATCCTTGACATGCATTCATTCAGATTAACTAAACAGTCCTTCACCCTGCTGTGTCTGTGAGTTGAACTTGAAGTCTGGTCACTGGATTTACAGTCTACCATTCTAACCACCCAGCCATGGATTCCCATCACTCCCCATCAGGATCAGTTTCAGAATGGATCATTCTACTAAAGTCTATCAAAATTGATTAAAGTTTTATTTTCTGCAGCTATCTTTGGACACCAAAATTCTGGGTCAGATGCAATATGTGGCTCTATCAACATTTATATATATCTTTTGCCAGTGTAATGTTTTTGTTTTCTTTGTGTGTGTGTGTATACAAAAAACAAAAACAAAACAAACAAGCCCTCAGACAGTATTAGTTAGGTCAGATTTAAGTTTAAGCTTCAGTACTTCTCACCTGTCCATTCATCTGCTCCATCACATCAAACTCCAGCTTGATGATTTTTAGTTTACGAGCTTCCTCTGGACTCAGATTTTGTAGAATCTCAGTGGCATTGGCTGCCTCATCTGAGCTCAACTGCGTCTTGTCATTCTCTGTCTCCAGATCAAGTTGCGGAACACTGCCAGTCAAATTGCTCCACATTCGACGGTGACACAGCTGACACTGCCTCTGCATCAACTGCAGGGATTTTTGCAACGTATGGACAGAAACCCTGGACTGAATGCTGGATGAGAAGCAGACTTGAGGTATGAAACATGTCTGATTCCTGAGCTGAACGACAAAGTCATGGTTTCTAAATGGTGCCGCTGTAAGCCAGGCTGAGAGTCTTGTACTCGCTGCCCTCACAGACGTCATGGTGAAGAAAAGTTGATGGACAACTTTCCTCAAGAGCTGCGACCTGCACACAGAACAAAGAGCAGTTACAATTCAGATCACAATCTTTTCTTCTGTCAAATATTACATTGTTTGATATGTGTTGTTGTCGCTGTTGTTGATTGCTTTTAATAGTTCTGTATAGCTCTATTCTCCACTCTCAAGCAGGCTCACTGCGCTTGTATGTGATTCTACAATATAACTGTCTTCTTCAGTTCTTGTCTTTTAACTTTAAATAAGTATTTTCATTTTTGAAAACCATTTTCTTGAACTTGAAGTTCTTTTCAATTTGTTTGTTGAACCTACCTGCCAAACCCCAGTATGGGAAGAAGAAAAAAAGCTTTCCTTTTTCTGTGCTTTTATGATTTTTCTCAGCAAGGAATGTATCCAAAGCATTAAAAGTTAAACTGTCTGCATCAGCCATGGGAAGAATATCTCACAATGACAATGTGTTTATGGCAAGAAGTCTGTTTGAACGTGAATGTCGTCACCACCATGATCACCCTCACCACCATCCTCCTCCTCCTCCTGGGATTCACAAGTCATCCAGTTGAAGTTACTCAGCAGAGATGTTTCACATGGGAAGGTTCTGCAGTTTCACACAGTTCTGTGTAGTTTCATATGAAAGTTCCTTGCAAAATGAGATCAAGTTTGGCCAGTCAGCCCAGTGGAGACACCATACAATGCATAACAAGTCAGCCTTAGATAAGTCAGAAGTATTCATTGTTAAAGAAGAACTGCACCACAGTGTCATTTTGATTCATAACAGTTAAAGTTAATAATGCCATTGCAGCAGGGTTTCTTTTTCTTTTTTTTAGCGTGTACACTGAAATGGAAGTTCAAATGACCTCAAAGAAACTTCCGATTTAATATTTTCTCCTTCTCTGTAGGTGACCATCTTCTTTGTATGCATGATATAAATATACTGTATTAATTTATTAAATGTGTTCCCACTGGGGTCACAAAGGGATGCACTAGTTACTTACTAGTAGGAGTTCAGCGACAAACCAAAATGAAATGACAGTCAAGAAGAGCTTGTTCTGTGACTGATTGTAATTGAAGAAGAAGAAAAATAATCCCTGAACAACATCCTTCTTAGGTCTCATGGCGAGTCAGGCTAGTGGTGAAGCTGTGACTAGCACAACCCTAGCCCCTCAACAACCCCACATGAAATCTTGCAGGCAAACCAAAGAAAAATAAACACAGTAAGAAGACGTATATAATACTGCTGGTGCTTTAATTAGAGGTAGCTCTGAATTCTGGACTCCAAGCAAGACAGAGACAGAGCTGTGTCAATGATCAGTTTCAAGGAGGCTGTTCCAGTGCTCCACTTGCAGATAATGATGGGCAAAAGGGTCTGTTGATGATACAGGGTCCTGTGGCCAGGCACGTCAAAAGAGCAGGAGATGATCTGACAGTGGTTCTTTTTCTGCCTGCCTGTTGTTTACACTATATTAGTATATATAATTACAGAGTGTGCTTGGAGCCAATCTTCAGCAGACAGTGCCTGAATTTGTAGAGAGTGATGCACCTGGCCTTAGCTGCAGCAATGGTCAGTCCAGCTCTTCAAGTTCAAGCATGGCAGTCACGCTGGATGCTGGCTAGTACCAGCTGTAGATCCAATCATGCACGGCCCATCTTGCTGAACGCCTCTGGACTTTCACAATAGAGTCGCAGCAGCTGGTGGTGTTGGGGCGCAGATGATTAATAAACTGCCACCGCTGTGCACCCCAACCCGTCACACCAATGCACGATTCCTGGATCAGTGGATGTTATTGTCATTTGTCAAGCAACATATTCTACAGAAATAGAAATGGGGTCCCACACAAGACTGGGGTACTCCAGTACAGGCCTCACTACAGTTCTGAAGGCTGCTCCCTTCGCCTTACGATGCGTAGATTTCACTTGGGAAAAAAACGACACAGTCCTGTTTGCTCTGCTGATGACATCGGTGATGTGCGATCTCACAAAGAGCACTTTTCAGTGTACTTAGAGAAAAGTGACAAAATATAATAACCAACTGGGCAATGGAAAAAAGAAAAGGTACTTTGTCAGGAATCTGGATGATGCAACGTACCTGACACTAGTGACAGAGATATCAACACAAAACTTCTGCAGAGCACACATGTGCTTTACATGACCTCAAATTGCTTGACCTCAAATTGATCGAGTTCAGTGAACATTTGATGATTATACAAAGTTGGAACTATTAAACACAATCATATTTTACTCAAACAACCTTGGAAATATTTACAGCAACATTCAGCATACCTTTATAATCGTGTATATTCCATATTCATGTGGGGAAAAGGAGAAAACTGAGCAAAATCTCTCCTCTCGAAATAATCGGATTCTCATATTGTTTCCATTTAGACAGGGGACGCCACTCCTAAGACTACAGCAGACAGACCTCGCCATGGATTTTCACAAGATTGCCCATGCTGTGCAGCATGGCGATGTAGCCTGGTTTTTAAAAGACCAAACAGCGCGGAAGTGTTTGGGCGTATCACACAAAAAGACGGGAGACACTGTGCTGCACTTGGCCTGTCGATTTGGCAGGCGTGACTTGCTGGAAGTGTTTACTTCGTGTGAGGGAGTGGATCTGCAGATCTCGAATTACGAGGGGAAGAAGCCGTTGCATGAGGCTGCGCAGTTTGGTCAGCTGGACTGCGTCGACTTCCTTTTGCAGACCGGGGTCCAAGTAGACTGCCTGAAACGAGCAGACTGGTGCGGTTTGTTTCCGGCTTTTGGTTGTTAAAAACAGGGCTGGATCAGTGAATGTCCTGTACATCATCAAAGATCAGTGGGAGGGGTCAAGGGTGTGCAGAGCAAAGAGCACTCACTCTTGAAAACCCATTTAAGCATGGTCTAGTATGGTGCCCACATGCATTGGTGACTGTTAAGTGTTACGTGCTAGGCCCCCACCCCAAGATATCTCTGGAGTCAAATTATGTACAGGCTGGCTCTACAGAAGTCATTTAGAATAGATGAGACTATAAAACTGAGGTCCTGTGTGTGTGTGTGTGTGTGTGTGTGCGCGCGCGCATGCACACACATGCAAGCACACACACAAAATGATCACATACAAATGCTAGCTTTTGTAGGCTGTGTCATAGCTCGGTGTATTATGGAAACACCAAAATAACCCAGCATGCACTGAAAGTGTTGAATTTGAACACTTATGATGACTGGTTGTTGTGACTGCAGGACTCCATTGATGCTTGCCTGCACCAAGTGCCAGCTGCCTGTGATCTCACTGCTGCTGAAGCATGGAGCCAACCCAGCTCTGGTCAACAAAGATGCATGGAATGCCTTCCATATTGCTGTCAGGTAGTGAACAAATCCATGGGAAATACCTCTGATGAACCCCTGATGAAAGACCACCTTGATGAGAAACCATCCCTCTGTTAAGACCACTTTTTTGTAAGCTTTCTGTTCAGATGTTCATGTAAATGAACCCCTCATAGATGTTCATGTAAATGAACCCCTTATAAAGGACCGCTCGTCTGTTAAGTCTGGCACTGTTCTTGATTTTCAGGGTGGCCTTGAAAAAGCAGTTCCAGTAGAATGTGTTGGCCCAGTTTGACAGTGTCCTCTTTGGCATTATATAATACATATATAAAATGATATACCTACATGCAGTTGTATGGGCATTGCAATTCCAGTAGAGTGTGTTGGCTCAGTTTGACAATGCCCTCATGGGCGTTACCGTGATATATCTGTATGTAATGGTATAACTACACACAGTTGCATGGGCATTGCAAACCAGCTAACTAATACAATAATAGTGGCTTCTGCACTGAGCTGCCAGCCCTGCCTCCCGCAGAGCTCCATAGTATAATCCCACAAGCTTTCAGTCTGACCACCATCATGACCATGTTGTGCTGTTTGACCAGTGGAATGCACAATGATTTAAGTCGTGTTCCAGTGTTCAAATAGGAAAGTATTTTAGCTCATCTGATTGCAGCCAGTATCTGTCATCATCCGTGAATGTGCACTATTGTGTATTTTGAAGGGTTTGTTTGGAATCCACCAGTTTTTCATTCTGCTGCTGCACTGTGCTGTTACAGCTTATGAGGGAAACATGGGTGGCAGAGCTCTACTCTTCAGGCTGTGTGCTCAGAATATTACTTGTGATGTTCTGATTGGCTGAAATTGCTCAGGTGATTGACAGCCAGGACCCTCTGTCCCACTAAGTCACCTTGTCAGAGTCATACTGCTGAGGATAGTTTATCCTTGCTGCTGTTTTGCTGCAGATTTTTTGCTAGAACAGTGGTTGTTGAGTTCACCAAAGGGGACCTGAAATTAAGAAATATTTTGGGTTCTATCAGTAGAACTGGACTAAATAAATCATACAGTAATACTGATAGCTTCCTACTTTCTCTCTGTCTCTCTCCTTTATTCTTAGTCTTTCAATAGAAACTGGATAAATAATGAATACATTTACCACAGTTTTTGTTGTTGTTGTTGTTGTTGTTGTTTTGTTTTTGTTTTTTGTTGTTGTTTTTTTTAGCTATTTATGGGATCATTTGTTAAAAAAACTGATGTTTAAGAATCACAAAAACGTGGATTTGAGCACTGCCAATTTGATGAAGTCAGTGATCTCATGAATATGTCTGATATGTGTGTCAACCAAATATATGGCATCACAAGACAATCTTTTTTTCTGCTTTTCATTGCCACAGAGAACAAACCTGAATGGCTAGTCCTTGAGGAGCTCAAACTCAAAAGAAAAAAGTACTTCTGTTGCATAAATACGGAAAGAACAACCCTATGGAACCTGTGAACAAAAGTATTGATATCCATATTTTGTATGACTTCAGGTAAACTTGCATATTTGCTTGGGGTCCACTTTTACATACATGTACATGCCTGTAGCATTTAGTTTTTCAACTCATCCAAAGAAGTGGACTCTGAGAACCCACCGCACAGAGAGCGAGACTTAAAGAAGAAATAGGAGAGGGTTGCTGAGCATGCAGCCTCTCAAGTCCTGTTTCATTGTGTGGCTACAGCATTCAACAGAGCCTGTGTTGTAGTCATTACTGCACTTGAAAATAGTGAAAGCAAAAAATGTGAAAATGTTTTAGAGAAGGTGATTGGCCTGTGTTTTAATGTAGCCCTTGCATTTACAGTCCTTTCCCCCTCTCACTGTGTTGTAGCCCGGTCCTTTCCACCCTCACTGTATTGTAGCCTGGTCCTTTCTCCCATCACTGTGTTGTAGCCCGGTCCTTTCCCCCCTCACTGTATTGTAGCCTGGTCCTTTCTCCCATCATTGTGTTGTAGCCTGGTCCATTTCCCTCTCACTGTATTGTAGCCTGGTCCTTTTCCCGCTCACTGTGTTGTAGCCTGGTCCTTTTCCCCCTCACTGTTTTGTAGCCTGGTCCTTTTCCCCCTCACTGTATTGTAACTGGGTCCTTTCCCTCCTCACTGTGTTGTAGCCTGGTCCTTTTCCCCATCACTGTCTTGTAGCCTGGTCATTTTCTCCCTCACTGTTTTGTAGCCTGGTCCTTTTCCCCCTCACTGTGTAGTAGTGTTGTAGCCTGGTCCTTTTCTCCCTCACTGAATTGTAACCGGGTCCTTTTCCCCCTCACTGTGTTGTAGCCTGGTCCTTTTCCCCCCTCACTCTGTTGTAGCCTGGTCCTTTTCCCCATCACTGTGTTGTAGCCTGGTCCTTTTCCCCCTCACTGTGTTGTAGCCTGGTCCTTCTCCCCCTCATTGTGTTGTAGCCAGGAACAATCTGGCTTCTGATCACCAGTACTGTGGCTGAAAACAGTTCAAACTATTTCAGAGAAGGGCACGTGGAGATCCTACAGAAGTTATTGGATGCAGACTCAGGTTTGTGGAGCACAGTCAGCCTTAATGGACGAACTCCTCTACACACAGCAGGTACTTCTTGTACACGGTGTTGGTAAGTGAATACAGTGAAACCCCTGATAAAATCAGTATCAAGTGAGTCAGTTTGGCCTAGTGGTAAGATGGTAGGCTGGTACTGGTAAGCAGAAGGACCTCAGTTTAATTCCACTTTGGGCGTCCTTTCTCTTCAAAAGTTGTGGTTTGTGGACACAGTCTTTGTGACTTTGCCCCTCCACAATGAATAAAACCTTACATGGCTCTCATCACTGCTCACTGTAACACAGAATCATTGTGGTGATGACAATGTAGCATTAAGTATAGCTCCCTCTCCTCCACCTCCTGCGATCTCAGTCCCCACCAGTACCTCTCTGAGGATGACTTGGCATTAAAGAAGTCTAATGAGCAAATGAATGAATGTCACTTTTTTCTTCTTCTTTTTTAGACAACTATGGCTTGATATTTAGTGTGTTTTGAAAGAGGGGTTCCACTGTACCACAGTACTAGTCTATGTGTGACTCAACTCCACACTGTGTGTTAGATTACTAAAGCCCGTTCTTAATTGGGCAAACATTTGTTTGCGAACATCACTGGGACTTTTGGGCAAATATAGCTGGTTCTTAACTGGGTGAACTTTTGCTTCATGAATATAGTTTGGAGTATTCATTGAACTGTGATGAAGCTATATTTGGGGTCCAAAAAGCTTTGCTCAACATGTTCTGGGAACATTCGCCCAGTTCAATGAACATTGTCTCTGATTGGCTGAGAGCAGAGAGCTCTCCTGTGGATGAGGAAGAAAGAAAGTAAAAATGGATGACGGTGTTGCGAGATATTTCACTCACTTCCGAGGGATTTTTTTATTTGTTGACTTGTGGGAGGCACAGCCTTGTCTCTGGGACCCAGAATGACATAGTAGTTAGTTGAATTACCCCATGAGGGATGGTTAAAGTATATTGGCTTGACATGACTTGACTTTAGCCTACATTTTGGATCATGCTGTCTGCTGCGCATCTGCCACAGATTCAGGCCAAAGCTTGCATCTCATTATAAGCCAATTAAGAATGAAGTACAGTTTATCGAACTGTCCAGATCATGTTTGGCAAACTAACAGTTCAATTAAGAAACGAACAAACACTTTGCCTGGTTAAGAATGGGTTTAACAGTTAAAATGAATTTTGGTGTACTTATATTTATGTGTATAATGCTATTTGGTGAACAAGCAGAAATAACATGCCTGTCATAACCGCAACTGTAACGATAAAGAGAATGGAAGAAAATTAAGTTATTGAGGTACACATTGATTGTTTCCTTAGCAGTGTTATCTGTTGGATAATGCGTGCAGTCAGTGACTGTAAACTGTAGTAGCAGACAAAAGTTGTAACAGACAACAGCACAGCAGTCAAGGGGAGTAACTGTTGCAGTAACATGATGGTGGCCTAAGCACCCATGCTTCAGAGATCAGGAGCTGTATGAAACTATTGAAAGTCGAGGTGGCCATCCTGGGTTTTCCGTCCTAATGAGCCTTACAGTTTCTGTGGACGTAAAGCAACATTAAACTATGCCTAGGTATTGGTCACAGTTTGTCCCTAATATGTCAACTGACATCCTAGGACATGAAGCTCTACTTCATGATCATCAGCACCCATGCTTCTGTCCTTTGTTCTGACTTCTGTCTGTCACATCACAACATTATCCTTGGAGTCACCTGTTGCAATAGCAGAGATTCCAAGTTTTGTATTAATGCAGTTCATGTTAACTGGTAATTCCCAGTGTTTTACCAGTTAAGGTCAGCATATATTGGATGGGTGGGGAGGGGCAATAAGTCAGACATACTGCTTTTATTTTGTTTAAACTTTAAATGGTTCACCAAAAAAAAAAGGGGGGGTTGGGGGGGGGGGGGGGGGAGAAGAGATTTGTACAATGTGCTGTGTGTGTGTGTGTGTGTGTGTGTGTGTGTGTCTGTGTGTGTGTGCATGTGTGTGTGTGATTCAGATGGGAAGGGAGCAGGGTGGTTGCTAGTAGTATAGACAGCTGTGTATCTGACTGGTTACACTGATTGTTTCACCACATTGAAGGTGTCACACCGGTTTGAAAAAAGACTAGTGCCATCATTGTGGTAACTTTGCGATCTGAACATGCTATGTTTAAAAAATATGTGAAAAGTTGTAACAGTATAACTGCAGAACTAAGACCTAGTAATATCTGCTGTTTGGATTGGGTGAACCTGAAGAATAGTTCAGTATAACCTATTTTGCTGTTGCAGCTCTCCATGGGAAAAGAGAGGCAGTTGATTTCCTGTTGGGTCATTGTGCATATGCCCCTGATGTGAGAGACAGCTGTGGAGTTACTCCCCTTATGGATGCTCTGCGGGCTGGCTTTGTGGACGTTGCTCAGCTTCTCTTCTCCAGACACAAGGTGATGACCTGATGCAGGAAGAGTGGAAGTAAAAATGCCTCTAGGGGAACCAAACCCATGACGCAGGTTGGCTCAAACATTTTCATCTGCGTGCTTTATAAATACAAATACAGAACTTGATTGTTCACAATAAATGCATAAAGCCTTGTGGGTCACTCAAAGTCCACAAAAAAGGACAATTAGACAATTTAACATAACAGAGATAAAAGTAAATAAAACAGAGTAAAACGCAGTAAAACATTGCTTTGAGATTGATTCAGTGCACAGTCATTACTCATATTCCTACCCTCCACCACCTCTCTAATTAATTCATCAGATTTGTTTTTATGACAAGCCATCACCAGAGAGGTACTGACAGAGACCCAGATCCCAGGAGATGGGGGAGGTGACATTATACCCAAAACTGATGGAGACCCAGATACCACAAGATGGGGGTGGGGGGGGGGGACATTATACCCCAAACTGATGGAGACCCAGATCCCAGGAGATGGTGGGAGGTGACATTATACCCAAAACTGATGGAAACCCAGATCCCACGAGATGGGGGGTGGGGGGGGGGGGACATTATACCCCAAACTGATGGAAACCCACATCCCAGGAGATGGGGGGAGGTGACATTATACCCAACTCTACACTGCCACCCCCAAATGATACTTGCATTAAAATGGGCAGCGATGAGAGCCATTTTATTGTTTTATTCCCTGGGAGGAGCAAAGGCACAAGACCGTGTCCACAAACCACAACTTTTGAAGAGAAAGAAGAGCAGCAGTAGGGAATCAAACCCATGCCGTTTGCATACCGGCCTACCACCTTACTGCTAGGCCAAGCCAGCTCACATGCTTCGCTTGCTTGTTGTATCAGTAGTTATACAAAAGAAGTACTTTTTTTGCTTCAGATTTAAGCTCCTCAGGGTGCAGCCATGTTGGTTTGCTCTTTACCAGTGGAGAGTTCAAATATGTTCATACCTGATTGTTAACAGTCAGTGTCGTAACTCTGAGAGGTCCATGGTAGCTCATAGGTACAGAACAGCAGTTCACAACACAGGTAGTAACATTAGTGATACTAACAGTCAACCGGTCTTCTTAGACTATGAGCCAGAATAAAAGTATAATATACCAGCTGCTGCAGGTAGAGGCGTACAGCAAAAATGACTAATAATCTGAACTGTTACTAGCGAAGTTATATGCGCAACAACACCAACAAACCTAAATAGGAAGATAAACACACAATGCAGCACTTAACACTCAGAGAGTGCATGTGTTTTTTTAACAAAACAAACAAGTAAACTAAAGGAAACATGGCATACTTGGCCAGTAATCTGTCTGTATTTTGTGTTACTTTGATGTCCTGCTTTGGGATTAGGTTAGAATCTTGAGAGTATTTCACAAATGGTTTGTACCACAAGCTTTTCTTCTATGACATAGGTCATTTTGAGTCTTGATTTATTATTACTTTACAGTTGGTCAGAAGTCAGTTCCTTCATAACTAAGAAAAACAGAGAAGAAGCAGGAATGAATTGCAGGGTGTAACATCTGCATAGACCACATACAGTCTATTATGGATGGGGGGAAAAGGGGGGTCAGGTACCTATGAATAGCTCATCCCAAGCACTCCGATCCACAAACACAGTGAACAGACCATTAGCCATCACCAGAGCAACAGATGCTAAAGTAGAGGGGACCATCCCTGTGTGAAGCAGCTTGCTCTTTCAACAGCTGTGTGGAACAGAAGAAGAAAAAGAGAACAAATCTGAAACAGAATGACTGCTGTTTACGGCTGTTTACAGTGCTGGCGTTCTAAAACAAGATCCAAACACACACAAAAGTTTAAACAAATGCTTATTTATTTTAACACAGACACACCAAGATTGTTGGGACACAAACAAAGATTGTTGGGTCATGCCTACAATCTTCCAAGCACCAAACAAGCTGTAAAAACTCAACCAAAACAAGATAAGTCTTTTTCTTTCATTTTTCATCGTTTTTGGCTGTTTATCTGTTGTTTAAGTGTCATTTTGTGACTTGATAAAGGGGATTTCTCTGAAAATTTGCATACTGTGCGTCCGTGTTAAAATAAATAAGCGTTCATTTGAACCTTTTTGTGTTTGGATCTTGTGGAACAAAGACACAGAGTCCAGACAACCAGCTGTTAAAACCTGAAGCAACAGACAGTCCAATTTACTATGAGAGGCCAGTTCCCTCTCCCTGTACAGTCTGGTTTTAGGCTCTGGAAAAAAGAATGAGAGAGAGAGAGAGAGAGAGAGAGAGAGAGAGAGAGAGAGAGAGAGAGAGAGAGAACAAACTGAGTGCCTTATTTTGCAAAGCAAGCCTGAAAAACTAAACAGGAGGAAGTTTGAAAGACACAGACCGAACAAATCTCATTTGTTGCCAAGGACAAGACTTGTGCCAGACTTTGCTCAGACTCCAGTGTTGCGTTCCAGGCAGATGTGAACAAGACAGACAGCTTGGGTAGACAGGCCTTGCACCATGCAGCAGAAGCAGGGCAGACAGCAGCTGTGAACTTCTTGCTGACCGAGCATGGCGTTCATGTTGATGCAGCCACAGCAGAAACCTGCATTACCTCCCTTCACGTTGCAGCTAAGGTTGGGTTGTTTAAAAAAAACATTTTTTTTACAGTCTTCTAGTGTCAGATATTATTTCTGAAAGTTGTGCAACATAGGTAAGGGTTAATAGCTGAATAAAACAGGTCAGCCAAATGATGGAAGCTGCGAATGTGTGGTGTATTTTTAACCTTTTTTTCCCCTCCTATATTGTTGCTTGTATTTGTTTTACATCTTTTTTGGCGTGTTAAAGATCGTCTCATTTTGTTGTTGTTGATTTCTTTGTTAGCCTATGATCTGCCATCTCAGTCCACCCAAACAAAGACGGAGAGATATGGTAACATAGTGTGTGATGCACTACAGGGAGATTTGGTAACTTAGTGTCACGCACTATGGGGAGACATGGTAACAGGGTGTCATGCACTACAGGGAGATATGGTAACACAGTGTGCCATGCACAGTGGGGAGATATGATAATACAGTGTCACACACTTTGGGGAGATATGGTAACACAGTGTGTCACGCACTACGGGGAGATATGGTAGCACAGTATGTCACGCACTACGATGAGATATGGTAACACAGTGTGTCACGCACTGCTGGGAGATATGATGGCACAGTGTGTCACGCACTACTTGGAGATATGGTAACACAGTGTGTCATGCACTATGGGGAGATATGGTAACACAGTGTCACGCACTACTGGGAGATATGATAGCATAGTGTGTCATGCACTGTGGTGAGATATGATAGCACAGTGTGTCACACACTGCAGGGAGATATAATAACACAGTGTGTCATGCACTATTGGGGAGATATGATAACACAGTGTGTCATGCACTATGGGGAGATATGATAACACAATGTGTCATGCACTATGGGGAGATATGATAACACAGTGTGTCATGCACTCCGTTGCCCCTTTGTATTTCAGGAAGGCCAAGATGAAGTGATGAGGCTGTTGATACAGAAGGGTGCTGATGTCAACCTGGTGGACAGCAAGGGAAGAACAGGTGTGTGTCTGTGTGTTCGTTTGTGTGCATGCATGCAGTGTGTGTGTGTGTGTGTGTGTGTGTGTGTGTGTGTGTGTGTGTGTGTTTCTGTATATAGTGCATTGTGTATATGTGTCTGTCTGCATGAATGTGTTCTGTGTGTGTGTGTGTGTGTGTGTGTGTGTGTGTGTGTGTGTGTGTGTATACAGGTGTTGGATTTGCTACCTATATGATTTTTTCACACATCATGACCAACCTGCCTACCTTAACTATATCATTATATATCTGACTTTCACACAGCACTGCCTGCTGTAATAATCCAAAGTTCTTTCAACTAGATTATTTCAGTTGATTGCATTTTGAGTTTATTTGTTCGTTTTGTGTTTAACACACTCGGTGCATGCTGTTTAACCAATGCACATGATCTTCCCCGTCCACCAGCCTTGCACATAGCCAGCGGTGCGCAGCATGCTAGCAGCGTGAAGCTGTTGCTGGACGCTGGAGCTGCAGAGCTGCGAGACAGTGCCGGGCAGCTAGCGAGACACCTGACTGAGCATCCACTTGTCATACAGGCTTTTGAGGAACATGGCTCTTGAGGATCAATTGTCATCCATTAAAACTTATTTTTTGCAATTTGTGGGTGGAGTTTGTTTGACTGTATGCCAGAGGCAGATGAGAGAGGTGGTGGTGCAAGGTGTAACAGTCAGTGGCCTAAATTACCCTCCTCAATTTTTAATTAAAAAAAAAAAAGTTTTGTGGTATATATTATGGACAGGGAGAGGACAGATAAATACAACAGTAAAACATGCACATTTCCTCAATCTGGGATAACAAGGAGAGAGAGAGTGGAGAGAAAGTGGGGTGCGATGGGTGATTGACAATAAATACTTTTGGGCTTGTGAAATATTTTAATACAAACAGACTGAAAAAAGACAGACAAATGATGGAAACGTAAAAAAGCTGGTTAAAACACATTTGTACGCATGTGTTGTTGGTTTTCTTTCTTTTTTAATTTTATTATTTGTGTGTGTGTGAGTGCATAATTTCATTCATTAAACAGGTTTACTGCTTTTATTACCTGATACAAAAATGATATCCCGCCCCAAGGAAAAAAAAACGATTCTATTTTTTACTGTAACCCCAACCCCCACCCCAAAAGAAGCTTTACTGCCATGTACTTAGCTAACTTACTGTCACACATGTACACACACGCACGCACACACACGCATACACCCCCCCGCCCCCCCCCCCCCCCCCCCCCCCCCCACACACACACACATTAGCAGCTGAAGAAACCTCTTGACGTTAGTCCTATGTTTTGCAGTCTGCCCCACAACACTGACGCAAACAAGCCAGGTCAATACATGCAGCACTCTCAAAGAGAATAATGTTGACCGTAATGTACCCAAAATACGACTTAGCAGGCAAAAGGCTAAAAAGCCTACGGGCGGTAAACTCTGTGCGTGTGCGTGTGATGTAGAGGGTAATGTCTTCGGATGTCGGGTTGACTTTAGGACAAACTGTGACCAAATGCGTAAGCACGGTTCAGTGTTGCTTTTCGTCCACAAAAACCGTAAGGCTCATTAGGACAGGGAACCCAGGACGGCCACCTCGAGTTTCACACAGCTCCTGAACTCTGAGGCCCTGTGACTGATTTGATGTGCTAATTTTATACGAAATGGAGTGCCACTGAAGGAACCACTAAAGTACAACCGCAGCATGTACACACAAAAGCGATCCGTCTGACAGGCACGCTACATCAACCAGGTATCTGCA